>PVIJ01002888.1:85046-148360 GCA_004024925.1 Scalopus aquaticus | reverse complement strand
GGAGGGGGGGAGGAAGGAGCCAGAGGGAGGGAAGGGAAAGGGCACAAAATGGAATAGAAAAGAACACAAGGGACCATGGAGATGTATCACGGGTGAATTGGTGGTGGGCTATCCTAGGGGAATGCAAAATGTAAAAGACATAAATAACAATAAAAATATATATTAAAAAAAAAATTTCAGTTCATTGCTTACAGTTCTACTTTCTTTTTTTTTAAGATTTACTTATTTATGCATACAAGCTGGGGTGCAGGCCAAAGGTGTGGGGTGGTGAGAGGATTCGCCAGAGTAGGGAGCAGAACAGGCAGTTCGACTGAAATACACTGCTGAAGGGAGCAGCGGACAAGGCAGGAGAGGGCTGCTGTGCCATGTGGGAATCTCCCTGAACGGGGATCGAACTCGTGCTGCAGTGGCTCTGGACAGCTTCATAGTGCTGCACTTAACCAGTTGCGCCGCCAGGGAGGCCCACAGTTCTACTTTCAAGAAAACAACACAATTCGGTCAAATGCTCCTCCACTTTGTGAAAGAAATTTCCTTTCCTCCAGTTTCTAGTAACATGCTTCTCATTTCCATCAGAAGATCCTTTATCAAACACATTTCCACCAAAAACCTCATAAAGGGAATCTAAGCTTTTTTCTATGAAATATCTCAAAACTCAAAGGCAAATTCCAAGGCCACTTTCACACTTTAGGTATTTATTCCTGGTACCAAAGTCTGTACTCCTTTGCTAGAGTTGCTATAACAGTGACCACAGACAGGGAGACTAAAACAGTGGAAACATTTTGTCTCACAGTTTTGGAGGCTAAGGTTCAGCATCAAAGCATCTGCAAGGTTGGTTCCTTCTGGGGACTGAGAGCAGAACCTGTTTGGTGCCTCATCCTGCTTCTGGTTTGCCAACAATATCTGAAGCTCCCTGGATTGAAGAAGCTCCGAGGTCTTTGCCTTCATCTTCACATGGCATCTTGTTTGTCTATCAGTGTCCAAATGCCCCCTTTTTATAAGGATACCAGTCATACTGAATTAGGAACCCACCTTACTCCAGATGACCTCATATTAACTAATTACATTTGCAATGACCTTATTTCCAAGTAAGACCACATTCTGAGAGACTGAGGGTTCGGGCTTCCACATATAAGTTTGGAGACGTAATTTAACTTATAACAAACTTTTAATTTATGTTTTTGTTTTTGCTTTTTATTTTTGTGTAGAAGAACTGGTGTAGGCCAGAGGTGCTGGAGCTAAGAGGATTCACCAGAGACAGAGTGGGGAGCAGAACAGACAGATATACTGAAAGACACTGCTGAGGGGAGCAGCAAGTGAGACCAGAGAGGTGTGCTGTGCCATTTAGGTTAGCTCCCTGGCCTGGGATCAAACTCAGGCCACAGCGGTGATAGTGCTGAAACTTAACCCTAGGCCACCAGGGAGGTCCATGTTTTGTAATTTTTAATATATGCTATTTTTCTTAAAAATGAATAATTCATCTTTAATAGAATCTAGGTGCAAAGAAAATTTCCATTTTATAAATATCATATATTTTCCTAATCAAAGCTTAGTATTAAATAAATATGCAAAGAAAAATCCAGAACTAGTCCTCTCTGGTTGTGCAACGGGTTAGCTGCAGCATTGTGAAGCTGTCAGTGGCTGTGGCGCAAGTTCGATGCCTGGGCAGGGAGAATCCCACATGGTGCAGCAGACCTCTCCTGCTTCGCCCGCTGCTCCCCTCAGCAGTGTATTTTGGTCGATCTGCCTGTTCTGCTCCCCACTCTGTCTCTGGTGAACCCTTTCACCACCTCACACCTCTGGTCTGTACCCCAGCTTGTATGCAAAAATAAAATAAATCCTAAAAAATGAAAAAGAAAAACCCAGAACTTGCTAATCTCTGGGATTTGAACCAAAATTTATCTCTTGATTCCAAAATGCTAGGAAGCAATATAGATAGCTAGAAAGGTTATGATCATAGTTTTCATAGTTACAACTACAGAATGGTGATATTTGAGTCTGATAGTATTCAGAAGAGAAGTGGGTAGGTATCGGGACAATTCAAACATGAAATACTTTTCAGAGGAGATCAGTAAAAGGATAGAAGAACAAGGTGGTAAGGAGAGATTCATTGATTCATCCAAGGTTACACCAAAGTCAAAGACAGGTCTTCTAATTTTAAATCCACAGTGCATCCTACCATACAATAGTCTTTGGCTTTGCTGATTCAAAATGGAATTCACCCAAAATACGACTTCATCATCACATAGTGCAGGAAGATCTGTGACCTTGGTCTTCTCACCAGCTCACCCAGGTGATCTTTGAAAAGTAAAGGCATCTCTGAAAAGAAAGCACAGCATTACATTATACAGCGATCTGTCCGGGGGAGCTTCCATTCTATGAATAAAACCAATACCTGAATAGACTTTCCTCATTCACAAAGACCGTCATTCCTCACTTTAATTCAAAGATAGGCTTCCTGAAAATATGAATTAAAATAATATCTGAGCCTTCAGCTTCTTTCAAAGAAAATGCATAGTTTTAATAGGACATTTGCATAGTGTTTTATAGCTTGTTTGATATATGCATCTATAGTTATATTTACATTTCAAAGGATTTCTTGCTCTCTGTTTGATGAGTGAAAATTTGATATACAGGGAAATGAAATTCACCTGCCAAACTTCTTAATGGTCAAGTGGGGACTGCTGAGTAATAGGGCTAACTATAGGGGTACTGGCTAATAGTAAGTAAGCTGAAGATCAATTCATTCAGAAAGTCAGCTGGGTTGGTTTCAGGACAACAGAATCATTATGATTCCACAGAGCTCCTCACACAAGCTCCTAAGCTCTTAGCTGCTTCTTGGTTTGCATCTACCTGTGAAGAAACAAAATTGCTTGTTGTCAAACAAAGCATATCCACAAAGCACTCATTTCTTAAACTTTCAAAAAGCAGCAGCTGCCTTCTTTGAAAACACAATTATTACTTCTGTATTTAATGCAAGGTGGCCAGCTGGTCTCCACACGAAACGACGTTATTTCACTCTACCTAGAGAGCCGCTTATATCAAGGAGTACAGGATTTCCAAAGGATTCTTCACAAATCAGGAAGAATGAAAAGAATGATGGGTATGTATTGCACAACCTGAGCAGACATATAGGCAGCGGGGAGAACTAGGTGGCAGTTTCTCATGTCGATGTTTGCAGAAATAAGAATAAGAATGAAAAATAAATAATGGAGAGCACTTACTGAGGACTTATTCTGTGTCAGGCACTAATCCAGCCACTTTTCTTATAACAGATATGATCCTCATGACATTCCTCTAACATAGTATTAGCCTCTGACCATTTTTATTAGCCCTAAAAAGGTGAGAACAGTGTGGCCAGGAGAAAATTACCCAAAGTGAAGGAGCCACTGGGAAGCGAAGTCAACAGTCAGACCCAAGCAGTCTAATCTAAAACCACACACTAGAGGCAGCCTTTTATGTAAATGCATTTGTAGATATCAGGGGGAAATAAGAGTTTTTATTGTTAAAAGTACAGGTAAAATGATAGGTCACTGTATGGGCATGAAGAATTTTATCTATGAGGTCCCCAGAGAAACATTCAATGTATTTAGTGAGGATGAAAAAGCAGACAAATTAGAATGGTCATCTTATGTTTAGAAAATGCATCTAGAGATAAATGGAGATAAGGGCAGCAATATGCCACTAAATGAGAGTAGATTATGAATTTAAATTGTGGTGGAACATCATCTTCTTTAACCATAAAACTACAAAGACAATGTTCTATAAGCAGGAGAAGAACAAAAAGTTTTGGCAGATGTTTGATTCCACATGTCACAAAAAGAGTTGACCATGCAAATTCAATGTTTATTATTATTACTGTTCTTGTTATGACTACCGTATAGGCTAAGCATTTAAATAAAAAGTTTTCAACAGAAATTCCTAGCAAGAACCATATCTGGACATCTGAAAAGTTGTCATCTGGACATTGGAAAACAATGTTGCCTAAAAAGCAGTCTGACTCCTAGAATAAGAAATGTGTGTGAAATGTAATGGTGTTATAGCCAGGATTGCACTAACTGATTGTAGAGAGGAAATCATGTACAGGGCAGGCAATGGAGCCTGCCAGCCTCCCAGCCCATGGCGAATCGTCATTCTCTTGGGCTCTCTGGCGGCATCTCGTGGCCTTTCTGCTGCACCCAGAACGGTCCTCTACTCTGCTGATGCTGCTTCCTCTGCTTATAAGCCCAGTCTCAGGCCTGGTTGTGCCCACTCACATATGCCCACACCCTACTTCAGGTGCCCGCCATCAGGCGTGCGTGTAGGCCGCAGAGGTCCATCATTAAGGGGAGGGCGGAAAAACCTAACAATTCTCTCATTTACCCTGCATTGATGGTTAAAATTAGCTGAAAAGCTGAACTAAGTCAAATATCAACTGCAATTTAGTGTACCATATTTATTGAAAGCATGTTAAAAATTGTGCTTGCAATATGAATACTTAGTAATAATTCAATTGTTATAACAAAAAGAAATTTGAGCAGGGGGAAAAAGCCTAAGTGCTTTTTATGGAAACGTGAATGTGGAAATAAGTAGTTTACCTCTCATTGTCCCCACATATCCATATTTAGATGACACCTGTTATGCCAAATACTGTTAAATAATCATCAACAGCCTCCTTGTTTATAAACTCAAACCTATTCTATGCTGATAATATTCCATGAAATTGAGTTTAGAATAATATTAGTAAGTATTGCAAAGTCCAACTAAAAGATATTTCTTTATGTTAAGAGAGAAAGTTCTATCCATTCCATTTGGGGGAGGGAGACTAAGGAAAAGTGGCTAACCTATAGCAGCTCTTCTCTTCCTAAACAACAAAAACAATAACATGTAAACAAACAAACAAACAAACAAACAAGGACAGCTTGGCAGAGTATCAGCTTGCTCATAGTAAAATTTTGTAAGAAAATTGAACAGGCATCCAGGTCAACAAAGGGGCCAGCAGAGAACCCTGTACTCAAGTTTGGAATTCGCAGAAACGTGTGTGTCCAACTTTGAGGCCACACAGTCCTTAAAATTGAAGACTTGAGTCAAATTTACCTTAATATTCAGGAAGCAAAGAATCCCAAGTAACATCTGAGCAAAGTTGGGGCACTGCACAAGATCTTAAAGCTGAGAAACTGGACCCAAGGCAAGTCAGTATAGAGGAAATTACCAGAGCCCAGAGCGTCCTCTCCCTGGACACCAGACCCAGAGGACCTACAGCTCAGGGAGAAAGACGAGCATTCCTGCATGTGCGGATGTCTGGGCCAGAGAACAACAGTGCGACCTTGAGGTCAACTTGAAGTGTGAGGGTGTGATGTCCAGGACAGCAGGAGGAGAGCAATGCACACAGAGCATCCACTGGTGTCCCGGCAGGGCAATGAAAGACAAGAAATACCCTTTTCAACCAGCCAACCAGAGGAAACTCTGGAAGTTGGAGGTTAAAGAGTTTCTAGTGACATTTAGTCCTGAAAGAGGAAAAGGCCTTCATGCACACAGCTCAAAAAAAGTGAGGAGAGTCTGTATCCTGCTTGGCCAGCTGGACAGAGCCCAGTCTCCTTCTAAGTAATAAATCTCCAGCAAGCCAGGAAGCAGGGTACCTGGGAAACTGTGCAGGTACCTGCAAAGAAAAGGGGTCATCTCTCTCCAAAGTCCGATGTTTATTATTATTCCTGTTGTTTGCAATAGTCACCAATGAAAGTCCCTCCTGAGACTTTCTGTCACTCCACTGGTCACAGATATGTGGGTGCTAGCCTAGATGCAGCACTGTGGGAAGGTAGCACCAGACTGAAGGGGGTTTTTGACTTGCTGTTAGCGTTGCCACTAAAATGCTCTAAGAGAAGTAGGCCTCAGATGTGGAGAAGCAATGATGATTAATAGAAAAATTGCATGGTCCAGAATTAGAAATTATACAAGGTTGAAAGTCATAAATCTTTCTGTCTCCGGGGCAAAATATCCAGTGACAGGCAAACAGGCATGCAGGAACAGGGACGACACTGTGATCCACATGGCTGTTTTCTGAACTTGTCCCAATCAAAGAGAGAGAAGAGCTCAAAACTTAAAACCTCCCCAGAATTTTTCAGTAAGCAACATAATAACCCCTTGTGGTTGCAATTTGGAAGAGCAGCTTCAACTCGAGCAAAATGGAAGGAAATGGTTGACATGAGATACAGCTGAAAAAGTTGAGCCTACACAAAAAGGGTAAGATTTTCTGCCCTCAATTTTTACAAATCTAGGAAAATAGAAGACCATTATTGATACTTCCAAGAAGTCTGCTATCTACTACCTTCAGGAGACAAACATTAGAAAGATCTGGAAGATTAAGCTCTGATTTCCAGAGGAAAAGTTTGTACAGGAAGCTGAACCCCCAACCAGGCAGGGTCCCTGGGAGAGGTGATTATTATGTCCCTGTATATGTGTGTGTGTGTGTGTGTGTGTGTGTGTGTGTGTGTGTGTGTGTATACACACACACACACATATTTACTAGAATTTCAAGAAATTATGTAAAAGGCAAAATAACCAGACTTTATTGTTCCGTGAAAAAATTTCAGAAGGTGGGCCTCCCTGGTGGGGCAAGAGGTTAAGTCTCAGCACTATGAAGCTATCCAGAGCCACTGCAGCACGAGTGTGATCCCAAGCCAGGGAGCTAACCCACATGGTGCAGCAGACTTCTCCTGTCTCACCTGCTGCTCCCCTCAGCAGTGTATTTCAGTCAATCTGCCTGTTTTGCTCCCCACTCTGAATCTGGTGAATCTTCTCACCCCCAACAACATCTGTGGCCTACACCTCAGCTCTTGTATGCATAAATAAACAAATCTTTAAAAAATAATTCAGAAGGCATGGGGAATAGGACACACACAGTGGCAGGGTAATAGTTCATGAAATAATTCCATATCCCAAGTGGTGCTTGGGCTAGGAAGGTCACTTGCTGGGACCTGTGGGATCTGAATTAAGGAAGTCAGTGGCCCAGGGCCGACAGCAAGGAGCATGCAGGAGGCCGGTCATAGTCACTGGTGACCCGCCACCATGACCCACCCTCCTTCAGAGAGTCACGCTGCCCTCAGGGCTTCACTGGAGTAGACACTCTCAATCCAGGGAGGTGGAGATGTGTGCACAGGGGCCTGGAGGGGGAAACAGAAAGTATTAAGGACATAGTAGTTCCTTGAGGAATTATCCACAGAGTGGCACAGAGATGGCATGGAGTACACTCTGGAGGGGGAGTGGGAAGAATGAGTTCCGACAGCAGGAGGAACACAGTTAAAGAAGTTCAAGAATTTAGCTTCATTGTCCCTCCTCTCTTTGATTCTGTCTTCTTCCCTGGCTCCCTCCTTCGTGGTATCCCCCGACTCCTTCCTCTCTTCCTTCCTTTGAAGCTGATTGTACCTACCATGGAAAACGTGTGCGTATTTGCACTGGACAGTCTGTTAGGAGCTTCATGTATGCAGGATTTTTAATATTCACCAAGCATCTATTTGCAAGAATAGTCATACCCATTGTATAGATTAAAAAAACAAAACCTATAGGTGCAAATTTACCTGTGAGCCTACAAGATAAATCAGTCATAGTTGAACAAGATGAACAACTATGGACTCAAATAGCCTTCACAACCTGCAGCCTTTGAGAACAACCCCAAGGAACATAGGGACAGCATGGGAGGATGGGACATCCAGCTGACTCTGAAAGGGGAGCCTCCCTGGTGCAGAGCACAAGGGCACCCCAGGAGTGTGAACAGCAGCAGCAAAGGCACAGATGGAGAGTGGTGCGCTATGAGAGTGGAGACTAGAAACCAACCACATGAGGTGACAAAGCCATGTAAGATGAGGAAGTGCCAGCAGTCTGCTGACAATACATGCCTCGAGTGAACAACATGTATTGTCATGAAAATCTTAAGAGGTTAGATTTCTTCAATGTTCTTACAATTTAAAAGGGGGGAGTAAGAGGTTGAGACAAAGATGATGCATACTGAAATTCTGTCTCATTCCATAGGCCATGTAGACACAGTGAAACTTTCAGTTGAGGAACTTACAGAATCACAACAGATCTTTCAGAAAATGTATCTTGTGTCAGTGGATAAAACGGATGGCCCACAGCAGAGACAGAGGCTGCTGAGTAAGCTAGGGAGAGCTTCTGCCTGGAGCAGTGGGCACAGCGATGAAGAGAGATGGTGTGAGATGGAATGTGTGTGGGGGTGGGGAGGGGGTGACAATAGGACGCGGCCACTGGGAGGACGGGGACCTGGAAGAACGATGACTAGTGATAACAAATCGCAGATTTCAAGCTGGGGGTGGGTGGATGGACTCTGGGCAGGACTTAGTAGAGGGAAGCAGTGTAAGGCAGAAATAGCACAAAGGGAAAGAAAGACACCAATTTGGTTTGGACGAATCACTTTAAGGTTCTTGCAAGGCATCCAGGGAGTGCTGTTCAGCAAGCCTGGTGAAGGGAGGGAGGCAGATGGAGAAGCATGCTCAGAGGTGGCGCTCTGGCCATGGAGGAGGCTGAGAAGGGAGGAAGAGGGCAGTTAGGCTCTGCCTATGACATTTCAGTCAACTGTGACATATACAACAGTGGTCCCTGATTTCTATTGTGTAGGGAGGCCGTGGCCATCCTAACGTCATTGTGTTTTAGAACAACAGCAATCTCGGGGCCTCCCTGGTGGTGCAATGGGTTAAGCCTCAGCACTATGAAGCTATCCAGAGCCACTGTAGCACGAGTTCGATCCCTGGCCAGGGAGCTTCCCACATGGCACAGCAGACCTCTCCTGCCTCGAACTCTGCTCCCCACAGCAGTGTACATCAGTACTTCTGCCTTTTCTGCTCCCCACTCTGTCTCCGGTGAATCCTCTCACCACCCCCACACCTCTGGCCTACACTCCAGGTCTTGTATGCATAAATAAATATTTTTTAAAAAAACAGCAATCTCGCTTCTCTTGATACCATCATTTTCTCCTGTGTTTGACTTGATCTTGCGTATTGTTCATCAAGGCTCCCTAAGTGTACAAAATCCCACTAATATTGCCAGTAAGAGGCCAGATTGTGTGGTTGACTGGAAAAGAAATTATTAGTGATTAAGAACCAGGAGAGTGGAAAATCAGCAATGGTAACTGTTCACCAGTCAGGCGTGTCCCATTCCACGTGGCTATGATCTTGGGAACAAGAGCAAAGTGACAGAAGCTGGTAGAGGAACTGCTTCATTGAAAGTGAGAGATTAGGGCCTCCCTGGTGGCGCAGCGGGTTGGGCGCTGCACTGTGGAGCTGTCGGCAGCGGCGATGCGAGTTTGATGCCCGGCCGGGGAGAGTCCCACATGGCGCGACAGACCTCTCCTGCCTCGCCCGCTGCTCCCCTCAGCAGTGTATTTCCATTGATCTGCCTGTTCTGTCTCTGGTGAACCCTCTCGCTGCCCCATGCCTCTGGCCTGTACCACAGCTTGTATGCATAAATAAATAAATCTTAAAAAAAAAATTAAAAAAAAGAAAGTGAGAGATTAACAGAAATTCATGAAGCGTCTATATCAGGCATGTAGAAACTTACAAAAACCCAGATGGAAGAGCAGTACCATGGCAATCACAAGCAAAGCAAGAAGTTTGTTTGTGGTGTTGAAAGAAAAGGCTGGTTCCAAGTACAATATGGAATTTATGTTAACTCTATAACATTCACATGATGACAAGTCACCTACAGACACTTTTGTCAGGAAGACATCCCCATCCTAAAGCGGAGAATGACTGTCCTGATAGGAGGAGAGCAAGGGTGAAATCTGAGGTTCCTCTGCACTCAGCTAATTCAGCCACCATAGTGCAAAGATCCAAGGACTGGAGAAGGCCAGATTGCTGGCTGGGGTTTGGGCCTGAGACCACTTCAGAAGCACAATAATACTCAGAGCACAGAGGGCATGCATGCTTTCCTGAAGTCAGAAATTGCTAGTGGCTCTTTATTTCTAGACTGTTCTTTATTTGTGTAAATCGAATCACCAGGAACTGTGCTTCTGGGAAATACTATCCCAAAAACTTATTAAATATGCAGCCATGTAGTTTTTTTTTTGTGTTTTTTTCTTAAGGGTAACAATTAACCTTTAAAATGTCTGACCTTTCCAAAAAGGTAGACCCGTTGGTGGGAGCTCTCTGAGGTGTTGGGTAAATGTTTCAGAGACGTGTCTGCTTCACAGCAAACAGCCACTTTGGGCTGCCGTGGTTTCCTTACACTGTAACTCTTTGAAATGATTAGCTTAGTTGATATTTTTAATTTGTGAAATGAAGCTATCAAGCAGAGTCTTGGGGGTCAGTCTCTCGCATAGCAAAAATACCATCTCCCAGAGGAAGGAGGGGAAGCTTCGACACAGGCATCCACTCTCACCACTTCTCCAGGAGGCAAGTGTGCTAGGGAGATTCTGATTGGAGATTATCCTAAAGCAATTACCACCCCAAGATTCAGCCCAGATAGGTGGGAAGCCAGCCCAGCAGCCTGTTAAATATCCTCGTTCCCTGCCACCTGCCTTTCCTCTCTGAATTCGTGTGGTTCACCACCTGCGTGATCTTTCCACTCAGAAATCTCACCATGTCATTCCTTGATTAAAAGCCCCAACTGTTTCCAGGTCTTTCCAGTTTGCCATGAGGGGCCCATGATCAGCTTTCTGCTTCTCTAACCAAATCCAACACTGTTAAACCCTGCCGCCCCTCGTACACACAAACACACATAGTTCCCAGGCCACACTGAAGTCCCTGTGTTTCTCTAGATACCCCACACATGAGCACATTGCTTGTTCCACTCCCCCCGGCCCTCCAACGCACCCTGGGCTAATGATGCCTGCTTTTCCTTTGAATTCTCCTCAGATCTCACCTCCTCCAGAAAGCCTGCCCTGACCCACTTCTGTGGAGCTGGGCAGCCTTTGCATTCCACAGATACCTGCTTCATAGCAGGGGCTGCACTCTGAGCTATTTACCAGGCAAACAACCCCCTGCTCCCTCAGGATCACACACCGAAGGACCCTGATGTGATTATCCAAATCACCCATTAATTATTCATTATTATAGTTAGTCCATTAATTTTATTTTATCTTTACTATATTTAATTAATTAATAATTCATTCCTGGTGAAACACCTTGTCCAAGGATTGTGCCTAAAATGTACACAGGTGCACTTTTCCAGGACCTTTCTCGAAGATGTGAACACCATAGTGACTGTAAGATTCCACCCAACAAGATGGCACAGGCAAAAGGTTTACTTGAAGGGTGCCCAAGGAAAGCATTCTCCACAGAAATTTGTACAGCATTTAGAGAACCAGCAAGAGCTGGAGAAGCATCTGGGCCTGAAGGGGCAAAGGGAGAGGACAGCACCCCTTAGCCTAAGGGAACTAGTGGCAGGTGCTGTCTCTAGACTGATGTTTCTGAGACTGTACCATCAGCAGCACCAAATGCAAATCCTCAGACTGCATTGCAGATCTACAGACACAGAAACTCTGGTAGTGGGGGTCTTGGTCTGGCTTTGAGTGGCCTTCCGGGGGAGACTGATGCATGCTCACAATTGCCGTGCAAGACTCCAGGTCAGTGGTTGGCAAACTATGGTCAGTGGGCCAAATTGGCCTGCAGCCTGCTTAGTTATAGTTCATGAGTTAACAATGATTTTATATTTTCAAGCGGTTACATCTAAGATGGCTACATAAGTACCTAAGTCATAGCTATAATTTTGTCTCTCGGTTGACAAAGCTTAAAATATTTACCATCTGGCCCTTTGTAGAAAGAATTTGCCAATCCCTGCTGTAGGGGAGCACAGTTATGGAGCAGGGCAAAAAGTCACCCTGCCCTCAGTCCCACAGTCCAGTGCCTCCACAGCCCAAACACCTAGAACGCCAGAAAGCAAAAGAAAAGTCCCTAGAACTCAGCTTCCTGGACACGGAGCAGGACAGAAGGAACCTGAGACTACATGGGGGAAGGAAAGAAGGGGTGGCAATCAGAGAACCGGCACACAGCACATCTACCTGCAATTTTAGGCTTCTGGAAGACCTTCTTCTCCTTCAATAATATGAGTTCTTTGAGAGAGGCACGAAAGCCATGGAGAGAATAACATCTGCTCACAGTGCAGGGACAGGAGGAGCAGAAGGGGAAAGATCCTGCAACCAAGTGGTTAAGACCATAGGCTTTGAAGTGTGAGATGCCAAGGTTTTGCTCCCGTCTGCTCCATTTACAAGCTGGGCAATCTCAGACAAGTTACTTAACCTTCTTGGGCCTCAAATAACACGTCTGTGAAGCAGAAGGGGAAAAGAACACCTATCTTTAAGGGCCGTGTTGCAGATGGAGTAACGTAAGACATGTGAAGTACTTACTACCCAGGCTCATTTACCACACAACTCATGAAAACATGTCACTCATCGAGCCTCGACCAGGCACATCTGTATGCCAGGCTACATGCTAGGTGGGAGCAACAGCGAGATGGCTAAAACGGAGGCCCGCTCTCAAGGAACTCAGATATAGAGAGGAAGAGAAAAAGACAGACATCAAAGACCTGGAATGGAGAAAACAACCAAGCCCCTTGCAAGGCAGAGAAGGCTTCTCAGAAGAAGAGTTATTTGCACTCGGTCTTGGGAGTTGGCTAGTGAGGGAGGACCTTCCGGGGACCTGCAGCAGCACACAAAGGCACCTTCGAAATTGCAAATAGTCTGTACAACTCTAGCTTGGGTTCCCATCATAGGGAGAGGGAAATGAGACCAAGGATACAAGGAAACAAGCAGGGACAGATTGAGGGGTAGGGATGGGGGGTGCTTAAGATTACATCTAACAAACTGGTAGCCTTTTCCAGAGAAAATAATCGTTGAGCAACACTCAACATGGAGCACGAGGAAAGGGGTGCCAGCACAAGCACCAATTATACACCCAATTAAAGCACACAGGTGCCCCAGACACAGTGGGGACACACATGATCAGACATCTCAGGGGACACAGATGAGCACACACAGCTTGGTCAGATGAGGAGCAGGTGGTGCCCAGAGGGAGCAGGGGGAGCACAGATCTGTGGTCAGAGGGCGGCTTTGTGGGTGCAAAGGGAGGCTGCCCGTGGTCAATAAAGCCCTCCCAAGATGCATGGTGGACAAAAATCCCCTCCTTTCACTATCCCAGCCATGCAAGAAAACAAATGAAAAGGATTCATTACCTTAGGAGGCCAGCAAAGATAATCTTCTCTTATCAGATAATGAGAGCGCTCTTCGGGAGCTGGTATAAAAGCGAATCTATTACAAACACTGATTCCAGACATGATGGGAAATGCAGCAGCGTCACAAACTGTGATCTTTACCCAGAAAAAAAATTCTCCATCCACTCCAGATACAATTAAAAATGCAAAGGGAACCAAGTCATAGAGGGAGAAGGAGGGTGGAGATATTGGCTCTAGAAAAATGGTTAGCAGTTAGGAAATATCACCATTGATTTTTACTTTAATAGCTGCAAGGATAATCAGGCTGAACAGGCAACTCAATTAACACACCAAATTTTAGCCTGAGCACCAAAAGCAAAGCCGGCTGAGTTGAACATGTTAAAATTCTTCTCAAATCAACTTAGGATAATTTACCCTCTTCTTGTTTTGTGAAGGATGTGTTAATTGACTCAATTGAAAGAATCATTCCATTTCCACAATCCTGTGGGTGAGGGGGTTATAAACTAATGCCAGGATCTATCTATGAAGAATTGGAGAAGGGGTTCCAGCAAGGGAGACAGGAAAGACGTGCACCTAGAGGTCCACGCCTTCCACGTATCCCCATGACATGCCTGAGTGACACAAAGCCAGGCCAGGGCATGAGGGGTCTCACCGACAGGCAAAGTAGTGCTGGTGTCAATTTGAATTAGCATCTTCTGGCCTGAGCAAGAATACATCCAAGAACCAAGAACAAAGTAACACACTATTGTGACAGCCATTGTACCAACACACTCACACTCAGAAGAAGTTGTAAAAGGGGGTAGATAAAAGGATATGAAAGGGAGGAGGGTGTCTCCTCCCAACCCCAGCCCAACTCAAAACAATTGCCAAGGCCCACAAATCCTACCTCCTAGCCAACTACAATGTCAGCTCCTCCTCCACCTCTCCTGCCACTTTCTAGCCCAGTCCTCCCCGGATCACTGGGAAAGCCTCCTGTCCATCAGCCTGAGACTAGTCCTGTGACATGACCTCTATCCTTGGAGAACGGCCACCACGACAGCATGCCTAAAGCAAAATTGCAGTCAGACTCATGCTTAGTGCTCTCCAATGACCCACATTGCCTGCTGCGCCATCCTAAATGACAGGCTAGACCTTAAGCCCCTTCTACTATCACCCATATTGGCTCCTAGACTTCCCTCTCATTATCTTGCGATCCTGGTGTATGTCAGTGCCCAGATCACATATGGAGACTTCACACTCTTTCAGTCCTGGACTCAGGCTGTTGACTTGGTCTGTCATGTTCAACTCTTCTTGCTTATTCATCTGGAAAGGCCCTACCCATATATATTAGTCAGGGAAGTCTAGCTGCTGTAACAAACACTCCCAAAACTTGTGTCTCTACACCATGAAGGGTTGTATACTCTCACTTCTTTATTCAGTGCAGGTTAACTGTGGTGGGTGGGGGATGGGAGGGTATCAGGAATAAAGCTCCTGCCATCCAGAGACTTGACAACACAGGGCCCCAAAGTATTCAGTGCACCCCCTGTAACTGACTGGCAGACAGAGGAGGAGCTACCTAGAGGATTGGGAGGAAGAATTTTTAAGCCAATCTGTCCATGAATGGGAGGAAAGAATGGCATATGTCATTTCTGCCTGCATTCCACTGCCTGGGAAATGGAATGTATCCATGTGCCTAGTGGGAGAGGGAATCACTCGAGAGCACTTAGCTCATGCCTGCAGCAACACGTCAGGACTGGGCACCACATAATCTCTTTCTAAAGCTTTTTAATGCCCGACACCCGGCACATGCACACACTCTGAGCATCTTTCTCCTCCATTACAGCCACCAGACAGCAGGAACATTGAAGCACTGTCTTTTCCTATAGACCCCACACACCTAGCACCAAAATGAGCCATAGGCTATATTCAGAAAATGCTTCTCTGTCTTTAAAACCCTGGAACAAAGTGAAAGGAAACAGGACAAGGTTTATGCACACAAGGATGAGGGGGAGGAAAGACATAAATTTTTCCAGGTATCTGCCTCCATCATCAGTAGGTGCTTGATAAATAGGTACACAAATAGTGAACAAATAGAAGAAATGAATGAGCAAAGTGAGGACCAAAGAGAGCATTTGCATCATTTAAATAAAAGTAAAATTTTATCCCATCCATTAGTGTGCCAGGCACTGTACTAAGCTCCTACTAGCTATTATTTCTTTTCATCTTCAACAGTAATTTCATGAGGATAGTGTGGGACACATACATCATAGAATACTACTCAGCTCTAAAAAAGATGAAACCCTGTCTTTTGCAACATGGATCAAGAGGGTATTATTCTTAGAGAAATAAGTCAGACAGAGAAAGACAAACCATATGACTTCACTCACATGGTTAACTTCACTCATGTAAAGAAACAATAGAGACAAATATCCTAACTAAAACCAAAACAGACTTTTAAACTGTAACACCAAATTAGTGGTTCCTAGAAAGGGTAGGAGAAAAGGGGTGGATAGATCAGATGAAAGGGATCAATTGTACAGTGAAGGGTGAACTGGACTTTTAGTGGTGAATATTGTGTAGCTCATGTAGATGTTGATTTAAATGGTGCCCACCTGAATCTAATGTTATAATGCAATGTCACTTAAATAAAGAATGAGATAAACAAGTGTTCAACAAAAAAAATGCTGCTTTAGATGACGAAGAAGCTGAGACTCAGTGATGACGTTCCAGGTGACTACCCCAGATCGTGATGCAACTAGAGTCTGAACATCAACCTCTTCACCTTTACAGTGTACAGGACAAAGGATGACGTGAGGCAGATAGGGCACCTTTCTATAAAACAGGCACATGTCTGGGCAGGTAGCCAGGGTCAATCCAAATATTCTAGAGCCTAGCAGCAGAATAGACATGTTACTCCAAGTTTTCTGTGACTTGGGGAGCAGGCCCCTCGGCCAGGCTCCTCAACTCAGTCTGTCCCTGGCACCCCCTAGGAACATGGTGAACAGATGTGTGACTTCTTAGAAAGAGCAAAATTCCTCTGCCGTGCTGCCAAATCCTACAGGCTGCGACCTGTGAGGACTGCTCCATTCGCTTCATGAAAGTGCAGAGGAACTGTTGGTATTCAGCACTGCATGTTTCATTTTGAAATTAGAAACACTTATATATTAATTCATATTCTCACCATTTTTGTTATTACTTTTGAGCACTCAAATTATTTGTGCCCTGCTTTTATGAGGCCTCTAATCTTCAGCTTGGAGGGCCTAAAATTGTCATTCAGACTAAATTAATAGCAGTTTTATTGGCTCATTATTTTTGACATCTGGTTGGGAGTGCAAAGCAATAACTATTAGGTAATAATAGCAGTAGGCACTGATTAGAAACTAATAACATTAGCCATAAACTTTCAATGTGGTTGCCACGAAGCTCCATCATGGAAGAGGATGGAGGGCTGCTCCGCATGAGAGAAGTCAGAATGGAATCCCCCCCAGATGCCCGCCAGAGTAGACACCGCCACATTTCTCACCTTGGCCATCAAAAAGAAAGTCTGATTCCATAGCAGGCAAGAAATATGAAGGGAGACCAAAATCACATCGCCTGCATGGAAATGCAGCAAAAGAAATACTCAGTACATCGACACTTCCAAATAATTCATTAAGTTTTCTGATATTTTTCTCTCAATATTTCCCTTCCTTTTCCAGCAAATGTGCGTTAAGCCAGCTCTTGCTCAGCAATGCCTGAGATTTATGGGCACTGACCACGGCCTGGCCTCTTCTAAGCACTTCAGACATATCAGTGTGCCACGGCCTGACAAAAAGCTGGAGAAATGACAGTCTTATTAATTCCATTTACAGATCGGGAATCAGAGGCACAGAGGCACAGAGAGGCAGATGACACAGAGCAGTGCACCTCACCGTGGAAAAGCCGAAGCTTCAGCCCCAGCAGTAGTGTCCACTTTTAACCACTACATTATACTGCCGTTCTTGCTTTCAGTTTTTGGCAAGTACAAATGGCTTCCTAACTTCTACCCAAAGTCCTGGGTTTTCCCTACCAAGCAGCCAGGAAGATCCTGTTAAAAGGCGGCTCAAATCTTGTCATTCCCTGACTCAGAAACTTTCTCTAACTCGCAATCTCATTCGTAATAAAAGGCAAATTCTGCAGAGTGGCTTGTGTCCCCACAAAGCCCCTTGGAGCCTTCCCCACCCTCTTACCACTCTCACCACAGCCCCACTCAGATCAAGCTGGCCCCAGGAGCCTCCTTGTAGCTCTGTAAACAGATCTGCCCCTCTGACCTCAGGACCTTTGCACTTGCCCTTCCTTCCACCTGAATACTCTTCCTACAGGGTTCCTCCCATTTTCTCTGTTCCTGCTCCTGGTCGCCCTCAGATTTTGCTCAAATGTCACTTTATAGTGTGGTTGATTCTGAAAATTGTTTTTAAAATTGGAAGCCCCTTCCACAGTGATACTTCCACCCCCTTTCTTGTTTTATTTTTCTCTCTGACACTCTCTACCATCTAGAAAACTATATGCATTAGTCGGCTGATTATTTGGTAAGTTTGAGGTAAAAGTTTCTCTCGCCTCCCACCCCACTAAATTTAAGTTTTGTGAAAACTGCACAATATGTGTTTGGTCTATTGTTATAGTTCCTGTGCCTAGAGTGGTGGCCAGCACAGAGTAGGTGCACAAATTGCACCCATTGAATGAATAAACATATTCTACCCTAAGAATCTTATCTATTTAGAAAAGCAAACTATATCCTACTCATCTCACCCCAGGGAAACAACAGAACTTACAAACACCACACACAAGCCAAGCCCACAGACATGTTACCAGCAGCTGAGGGGTTAGTACCAGGAGAGAGTACAAAGTGAAAGTCGTGTGAGTCATCAGGGACAGAAGGTCTTCCAAAGGGAAGGGAAGGATGTTTCTGGAAGAAAACACAAAGCTGAGCACACAAGAAGGAGCACACTCCTGGTTTAAAAGCCAGCAGTGCTACGCTACTCCTCGTCTTTCCCTTGAGCCCTTGAGTATTCAAGCTCTTCTTTGGCCCTCTCTAAGCTTCAGCTCCAGTCTGTAAAATGGCACTAAAGGTCACCGTGATGCTGGGAAGCGGAAGTGGAGTAACACTTGCAAACAGCCTCACACAGTGCACACAACTACAGGAATACTACTTTCCTTTCCCCCCTTCACATGTTGGGAGGGATTGGAAATAGGGAGAAGTCAGCAGGCTCTGTGCAATGATCTCCTCATGCACAGAAATAGCCTCATGTGACAGCCAACACTCAGGCACACCCAGCTGGCCCTGCAAGACAACAGAAATTCAAATATGGGGATTGAATTTGTTCCCTGAAAGCAAACATCTCCTCAAGAGTTCAGTTGATCTTTTCCATCTGCAGTGAAGACCCAACAAATCCAAATATGGTTGATGCCAGCAGGAGGTGTGAACCATCATTTCAAGTGTTGTCTACAGAGTCACTTTGGCCCTTGTGTGCTACCAATGTTTTGCCAATGAGTTTTGGAGCTGAGTGTGGTGTCACCAACCACACCAGAGCTGCCTCTGGCTGGGGGTCCCCGCCCTTTGGTAAAACCAACAACGTCTATGCATACAGCCCCTGCATGGATGTCACAATGATTATATAAAGTGCTCATGAGGAACAGGGGTGGGATTAGTCTCCCACTTTACAGGTGAAGAAACTGAGAGTGATTCAGCGTCTCATCAAAGTTCTCAGGACAGGAGCCCGATTGCTCTCATGCAGCCTGCCGCCAGCCCACTCCATCACACGCATCTGCTCCCTCCATGCTCTGGGGTTTCTAGGTGAATCACGTCGAGTCAATGTGCAGAAACATTGCTGCAAACATCCCCAACAGGTCCTATTGCCACTCATTGGTGTGACCAGAGGCCAGAAACAGTCTCAGTACAGCACGGCACTCTCTGCTCCAACTTCAACAAAGCTTATTGGTATGACTGCTCACCCTGCAATCCCCTTTAAAGAGAAAAAAAATTGAGACCAAGAAGGCTTGAGTAATCTGACCAGCGTCATGCAGCTACAAAGTGATTAGAGGGGGACACAAAGAGACCCCAAAATGAGACTCTGTGAAAGACAGAGGGACACCTCTTGACATTACTGAGAGAAGGGCTGCTGGGGAATGAGGGAACCCCTCATCTGACAATCTCTGCCTGTGGCCTCTTGTAGAAATAAGGAAAGAGGGCCACTGAATCCCTTGTCCTGACCCAAAGAGATGGTATGAATACTTTGAATTGGGTTTGAATACAGCAAGGTAAAAGCTTTTGGTCAACTTACACAACTTCCTTTGGTTTCCCAACCTATTAAATGAAGCTCCTGGTACACACCATATGGGATTATTGGGAGAATTCATGAAATAATCAATGCCTCCCACTAAACACTGGGGTGTGGAAGGCACTTGACCCCAGTCCTCTCTTCCCATATGAAACAAAGAATATCAACAAGAGGGTATGAGAAGAATGTGGGAGTGCCCCCGTGATGACCTAGGAGTTAAGTCTCAGTGCTATCACCACTAGGGCCTGAGTTCAATTCCCAGCCAAGGAGCTAACCCATATACGGTGGAGCAGACCTCTCCTCTCTCACCCCCTGCTCCCTCTAGCAGTGTACAGTAGATCCGTCTGCCTTGCTCCGTATTCTGTCTCTGGTGAATGCTCTCAGCCCCTGAACCTTTGGCCTGCACCCCAGTGCTTCGATGCAAAAATAAACAAATAAAATCTTAAAAAAAAAAAAAAAGAATGTGGGATAAGAGGCAGTTGCACCAAGCAGGAGTCACTAGGAAAGGCCTGAGGAGAAGAGGACAGGACCCCTGAGCCAAGTGCCATGGAGAACTGAGCAAAGGAGAGGGATAGGGAGTGGAGGCCTGGAGGTCAACAGTCTCGTCATCCCCCAGCAGCAGGAGGCTCTGAAGTTTCCAAACAACTTTAACTGTGGCTTGTTGTCAGGGCCTGTCTGCGCTCAGGCAAGAGATGCACTCCTGCCCCACCTGGGACTAGCCTCTCGTGACCTGTCTGCTCCTGTAGAAATCCAGTCAGGCCTGCCTGCCCCATCCGATCTGGACGCTGTGGCCTCAGACCTGCACCTCCACCAGTTGGTTGAGTCTCTTGACAGCGATCTGACCTCCCTCCTGCCTGATAGCTCAGCCTGAGGCCTCTTACCAAGCTCCAGCTACTTCTCTCCTGCACCAGCACTGCACCTCTTTACCTGTTGGAGGTAGCATTATACAATGGGGGGAGAGTAAACTCGGGCGGGTGGAATGGTGAGGTAGTCATCACTACCACAGGGCGGGGGGGCATCATCCCCTGGGGGTTTGAACAACAGAGAGCCTGCAGGGGCCTGAGCCATCCCACTGGCTTCCAAGGCTACTTTGCACTTCCCCACCATCTCCCACCCCTGTCCCACTGCCAGCCATGTGCAGAGGGCACATCCCTCTGACCCCACAACCAGGGCACTAACTGCCTATTACATCAACTCCCTCCCCTCACTGGGCTCCACATTTCAAGCCTGGGGTGGACAATTGTAGCTTACGGTCTCATACCCACTCCTGGCTCTGGGCTGAGTCTTCTGAACCTGCTTCTTCATGTCTGTCCAGCTGCTGAGCTGAGTAACTCATCTCTCTCTTGCTTTGGCCACTAGTACCACCCAGTCTCCAGGGCACTAAACTTCACTCAACCCGTCAGGCTCATGGGAGGGGTTCTCAAGCGGTCTCCATTACTGAGAATGACTACCTGTGGTTCTCAGATTGGAATAGAAAGGAGGGTATGGAACTGCGGTTGAGAGCAGAAGTCACCAAGGTCCTTTATGTCCTTTATGTAGCAACAATGAAGAGAAGGGAGAAAAAGGAATGGATGCATTTCAGAGTCAGATGCCCCCCTCTGGCCAGTCGTTCTAAGCCTCCTTCACGGCACTCCTTCTCCACTTGCCCACGAGCTCTGTTCTGCCCCTTCTGGCCTCTTCATTCCAAGTCCTTTCAGTGCTGCTGCTGATGGCTCTTATGTCTGCATGTCCTGCTCCAACTTCTTTCCCTGGGAGTCCCACTGCTACTAGATTTCTTCTTCCAAACACATCAGAAGCACCTAACACTCAGAAAGTCAATAACAATCTTGGCAATTGTTCTCCCCAATGAACCCTTCTTCGACCTGATTCCTCTCTCTTATCTGGCAAACCCCACTGAGTTGTCAAATCACAAATCCAGTGCTCGTCCCTGACTCCTCTGCTTTCTTTCCACCCATATCCAATCAGCGACTAAGCTCTGCAGACGAGGATGTCTGATTTCCATCATCTCACCTCTAGTCTAGGACAACTGCTGTAACTTCACTGGTCTCTCTGCCTACTGCTTTATTTGCCCACCACCACCAACTATGGGTCACACTGATGGTAGGGTCATCTTTCTGATTTTGGACTCTCTTATCCAAACCCATCAGCATTTCTCCACAGCTTTCAGAGGAAGGCTTAAACGCCTTAGATCACATGTGATATCCTCAGGGATCTGACCACTCCCTGACTGGCCAGTCTCATTTCCTATGACTCCCCCAGAGATACAACATGATTCACAATTCCCCAACCCAAACTGCTTCTTGCACACATCACTTGCTCTGCCTTCCACATATTTTCCATCCTGTCCCTTGCTGCATTTGACCAACTCCTACTCATTCTTCAAAACTCAGTTTAGGGCCTCCCTGGTGGTGCAGGGGTTATGTTTCAGTGCTATCAAGCTATCACCAGCCACTGCAGCATGAGTTTGATCCCCGGCCAGGGAGCTAAGCCATATAGCACAGCAGATCTCTCCTGTCTCACCCGCTGCTCCCCTCAGCAGTGTATTTCAGTAAATCCACCTGTTCTGCTCCCCATTCTGTCTCTCGTGAATCCTTTCACCCTCTGCACCTCTGGCCTAGACTCAAGTTCTTGTATGCATAAATAAATAAATAAATCTTTAAAAAAAAAAACTCATTTTAAGGTGTTTTGAGTGGCACCAGCCTGATTCAGCAGGCTCACAATTTCCTATAATTCTGGACTCACCTCTGTCACAGAATATGTGCACCTTCTGGTCATCTGCTTTCCTATTTAAAAACAAAAAACAAAAAAACCCAGGGTCCTGTTTGGCTTCTTCCATATCTCTCCTAACCAGCACTGTTCCCAGTGCAGAGTCAATTAATACTTATTTGTTTACTGTGTGAAAGAGTCAATGCACAAATAAATGAATGAATCCAGGGAATATATAAGAATTCCACTGAAATATTCCTGCAAGAAATATTCAGAAGGTAAAACTGCCATTTTCTTCTTCATATTCATAGTCACCCAACTCCCGGGCACTTCCCCCTTCTTCATTAAACAGGTTAAATCAGGCATCTGCCCACACTGACCCTGGCAGGATGGAGGAGAGGGAGAAGTCTTTCAAAAAGGTACAATTTTCCCTCTTTGTTTTCTCAGCTGCAAGAAGTTGATTCAAAAGTGCAAGCACCTGGGGAAACCAATGACAAAACAAAGCCCCCATGCAGAACGGGGGTTCCATTATCCAGAGCTATGAGAAAGGACACTGCCTCCCTGTTTCTCAAATTTGGTGAGCACAGAATCCCCTGTGACTTTGCTGAAAGTGTTCTTGAACTGATTCAGGAGGTCTGGAAAGGGGCCTGAAAACACATTTTTAAAGAGCAAGTGCCCCCAGTGATACTGATGCAGGTGGTCTGTGAATCAATCACACTTCGAAAACACTGCTTTAGGTGTTTAGACAACAATCCTACCCGTTGCTAAGCCAAATGTAATTTGCTGTGATTTTCAGAGGCCCTCTCTGGGACGAAGTGCTCAGAAGATCAAATATATTTGATATTCCATTCACGACTAATGGAGGCAATCACTTCTCCTCAGCTTGGAGAGCCCATTAGGAGAGCAGATGAGCTAAGTATTTAGAAGATCAAGATGCGTTCAGAATATCATTTAGTATGCCTCCCTGCAGGGAGTGCTGAAAACATTTCTAGTGCCGAGAGGGAGCGTCTGTCCCTGTGTGTGCCCACGCGCCCAGCACATGCCCACTGCCCTGCCATGCAGACTGCTAGACTCACCCCACCTGCTACAAGCACAGCTCTCCTGACGTCACCTCTTTCATCACCTATGGTAAAAGTTACCCCAACTTAGGAGGATATCAAATGTAGAAATGCTAGAGCTTAGCTTACCTCCCCCTCTATGTCTACTTGTTTTTTTGGTTTGTCCCTTTATTTGTCTGGCTCCTTTGTATGTTTTTAGTAATAGTAGGGGGGGTGAGCATTGTGCCCGGATGTGGACTTTAGCCCCCAGGCCCTATCTCCAGCTCAGAACCCAGGAGGCTCCTACTTAGGCAGTCCAAGACTGGGAAGCAAGTCATCCAATTCCTCCCAAATCCCATCCAAATAAATATGTGCATCAAAAAAAATCAAATTAATAGTGTACATTATTTGCGGCAATAATAATATACAGGTGTTTAACTAAGGATTTCTGACCCCTGTTAACCTAGTGGATGTCGGTGCTTATCCCCAAAGTCAAAAGAAATTAGGAAAGTTTGAATCAGGAAAAAGGACCTAACATCAAGTACAGTACTATTTTCTTCCCCAGAGGCTGAGAAGAGTATTTACTCATCTATCTTTTAAATAGTGGCAAAATTATTCATTGTTGGACTTTAGGCCACCTTATTTATTTCCACCAAGAAAGCATGCTTTGTTGAGGCTTTTGTTTGTTTGTTTGTTTTAGAATTCATAGTTCCACTAGCACAAAGGAATTAGCATAAATAAAATTATCAAGCCAGTATAATCAAAACTTTCTAGAAAACATCAAATGTAATTCCAATAATAATCATATTTAAAATAATTTTAGGGCCTCCCTGGTGGCGCAACAGGTTAAGCATAGCACTATGAAGCTATCCAGAGCCACTGCAGCACGAGTTCTATAACCGTCCAGAGAGATTCCCACATGGAGCAGCAGACCTCTCCTGCCTCACCCGCTGCTCCCCTCAGCAGTGTTCTTCGGTCGATATGCCTGTTCTGCTCCCCCATTCTGTCTCTGGTGAGTCCTCTCGCCACTCCACACCTCTGGCCTACACCCCAGCTTGTATGTATAAATAAATCAATCAATCTAAAAAAAAATTATGATTTTATCTTGACTTCAGGCTCTCCCCAAATCGTCCGTCTGGTCTCTGAATGACCACTTCCATAGCGAAGCAACTACTATGGCAATTGCTCTAAGTTATAGAAGCAAATGCCACATTAGAGATCTCTCTGTGTGTCAGGCTCTGTTTTAGGGGTTATACTTGTATTGATGATTCCATCCTTATAAGAAACTTATAAATTTTCCAAATGCAGAATCTGAAATCAGAGCAGTCTCTGAATGTGCCCCAGTTCACCAAGCTAGTGAGCAACAGCATGATGAGGAAACTGACCCAGGCAGGTGGCCCCTCAGTCCTGTTCATTGCCCCAACTCTCCACTGCCTCTGGGTGGGTGGCTTAAGGTCAGGCCTGTGCTTGAGGGTTTCATGCTATCATCTGGCCTGGGCTTTCCTAGGCTTTCACAGAGTGGAACAAATTAAAGATACAAGACCCAAACCCAGTCTTTTAACAAGTCACACAGTACACTGGATCTTAGCAGAGACATTTGAGCAGCTCCCTATAAAATGAAAAGAATAGTAGAAATCCTACTTCAAGAATGTTGCTCTGGAGTCAAAAGAGCAGAAAAAGTATTATCTACAAGTTAAAGCTCTCGTCCTTAATAAGTTATTATTGCCACAGCTTAAAATCCTTTTTGTAAGCATACTGTTTTTTCCAACTATTCAGACAAGTAGTACAAACCAATATAATGAAAATAAGAATGAGAGAGGGAGGGAGGGAAGAAGAAATAAGATAAAACAAAACCTCACAGTGAAGAAATCGCAGAACTGAGATTAGAACCCAATTGCTCCAAAATCCAATATGAGAAGAAATCATTTTATATGCCTTTTAATTTAGTTTTGTGGTGGTTTTGAAACCTTATTTCTTTTCTTTGAACATTTCAGAGGAAATCTCACACTTGGGAATGCATTACTCATGTCATGGGCCTGTTGGAGGAAAATGGGAGCGCATAATAATCATCTCACAAAAGATACACTTGATATAACAGAAACATTGTGGTGAGTTAAATAAAGTTGCTCCATGATGACTTGCCTGATAGAAATGCATGCCTAAGTGAGAGAAGTGTCAAGCATCCTCCCCTTGAGAGCAAAGCCAGGTGCCAATAATAATAGTAATAATGTGTGGGCTCCTGAGAGCCTTGGGTGGTTTCCCCACAGCCTTTGGCTCTTCAGGGGACACTGTTCTTCTGAGGGGTGTCACAGAAGAACTGAGGGGTGTCACAGAAGAACAGTGTCCTCTGCAGAACCAAAGGCTGTGGGGAAACCACCCAAGGCTCTCAGGAGCCCACACATTATTACTATTATTATTGGTGTCACTGTTATCCTCATAAATCTCATTATTTATTAGTCCCCTGATCTTAGAGTGAGTGGAGTGTTCCCTAGAAGAAATCTGTTTCCCCAGACTTCTTTTTTTTTTTTTTTTTTTTTGCATAGAAGAACTGGGATGTAGGCCAAAGGTGCAGGGGGGTTGAGGGGATTCATTAGACACAGTGGGGAGCAGAACAGGCAGATCTACTGAAATACACTGCTGAGGAGAGCAGTGGGTGAGACAGGAGAGGTCTGTGCGCCATGTGCCTCCCTGGCGGGGAGGATGGAACTCACGCTGTAGGGTTGATAGAGCTGAGACTTAACCCTAGGCCACCAGGGAGGCCCCTCCTTAGACTTCTGAATGAATAAACACATCTTCCTTTCAGAAGAATTGCTTTTTTGGCCAAAAAGCATGTACCACAGTTATGGTGGCCATTTCACCATTCAATTAATTGTCTTAGCTGTGGAAGGAGGAGGGTCACCTCTCTTCTCTCTTCTCCTGATAAAACTTGAAACAGGGAAGGAAACCACCTAGTAAATAAACAAAAGGTACTGAGAGAAAACAATCATGCAGTCATTCCCCTTCGCAGCTCACCCCCAGCACAATGAAGTGAAAGAATTGCAGATTTGAATATCTATTGCCGGCAGCAGGTGATAAAAACTAGTGAGACTCCCCAAGAGCAGATAAGGGCACAAGGCAAGGAGCAGGGCTATCCGGAGGCCCTCTCTAGATACACTCTGAGTGTTGCTAAAGTTCCAGGTTTTTCAAAAGAAGCAGGAAATTGAAACTGATAAAAAATATCCCAGTTTTCAAATTTGGTAACAAATTTGCTATTTTAATTTAATACACTATGAGGTGAGCCAACAAAACTCACTTTCTGGCAAAAAATGTGATGGCATCTCCCATGAGCATCTGCTGAACTGGAAGGACAGTCTGTTAGGAGGGGGCCGTGGCAAAGACGGGAAGCAAGAGCCTGGCAGTATTTGAGTGCTCTTGATATTTGAAACCCTCATCTTAATGACATTACCTCAGAGGTCTTAAATGTATGCTGCTACGAGATAAACACTAATGTTCTTCCTTCCTCTCTACAGGGAGATGGGGATGGACTTGGGGCTTTGTGAGCTGAGTTCTCTGAGCTCCAGTGTCTCCAACTGTAAACAGTCGGGAAACCACCACTAGACATGTTGCAGGGATGAAAATAGGATAACACAGAAACTCGGACACAGAAGAAGCCTCATGGTAGATAATCCACAGATCTTAGTTCCCAACTCTGGATAATTAGCTGTGTGACCTTGGACTTGTCTCTTCACTTTTCTGGGCCCAAATGTGCAAGTGCTAGGTGTGAGCCACCATCACCACTCTGAGAGCACCCACCGATGGCCCGTTCAACACTGCTGGTGTTGGTCTATGGCCATCCTGCTCGCTCCATAATTACTAGGATGGCTTCACTGACACAGTTAAGAACTGAGATTCCACAAAGGAGTCATTAATATTTTAACTGTGTTTAAAAAGAAAACATAAAAGATGCAAAGATCCTCAGATCTTCCATAATGCTATCTAAAGGGCAAAAGGTTGTCATTTAAGTTTTGACATAATTATAACCTTTAAGGTTAAAATGTGTGCTGCTCAATAATCCTTCCTGAATAATTGCAGTGTTTCTAGTCAAAGTGGAAGCTGGTAACTGACTTGCCTAGAGGTTTCCAGGGAAGCACTAACTTCACAGGATGACTGAGGGGAATTACAAAATGGGATGCAGAAGACACAGCCCTGTCTCAGGGGCTAGCCCAGCGAAGTGCAGCAGGGAGCAGAATCAGCTCCCCCAACCCCCACCACCCAGGACTGGCCGGGCTTGAGATACAGAGACCAACACCGCTGCGGTCGTGCCTGGGCAAAGACTCCGGTCATCACACCCCATGTGCTCCCCCACACCTTATGCTGTCCCCAAACTGGATTATCGTGGCGTTTCCCCAGGTACCAGTCAGTTTTTGCTACTCATTCTCAGCGGGGTAACAGTAAGTACTATTTCTCCCTCACATGTGTGTTGGTTTGGCCAACAGCAATAGCCACAACCCAGGGTCCATGCTATGTGACGGGAGGGAGTGTGGGGACAGGCAGAAACTCACAGGCCTATTTAGGCCTTAGCTTGGGATTGGTCCCCTGGACACTGACCCACTGGAACAAGTCACATGGCCAAGCCCAATGCCAGCGTGGTGGGGAGGGGAAGACTCCTCTCCTGGCCGGGGGAGTGAACACACAGAACCGTAATCCAACCTACCGCACCCCTTAAAATTGTCAGCCTTTGATAACAGAGTCCATTCTTGTTCCTCCCTCAGCACCTGGCCCTGCATAACTCTAGAAACATTCACTTATTCATCCATTGAAACCCAGTCTGATGATAGCTAAGGGTGGGACACTCAGGCCAAAAGCAGTGATAGGATAGAAGTCCAGTGCGGTAAACAGGCATCAGGAAAGTCTATGGAAATGAACAGCATGCCAGATACCTTACTCCGTCCTGAAAGGTGGGCTATAAAAGGAAGGCAGTGTTCAGTCTAAAATCTCTAGAGTAGGGGCCTCCCTGGTGGCGCAGCGGTTGAGCGCTGCGCTGTGGAGCTGTGGGCAGCTCGCGATGCGGGTTCGACGCCCAGCCGGGGAGAGTCCCACATGGTGCGGCAGACCTCTCCTGCCTCGCCCGCTGCTCTCCTCAGCAGTGTATTTCTGATCTGCCTGTTCTGCTCCCCGCTCTGTCTCTGGTGAACCCTCTCGCCGCCCTGCGCCTCTGGCCTATACCCCAGCTTGTATAAATAAATAAATCTTTAAAAAAAATAAATAAAATAAAATAAAATCTCTAGAGTAATAGGCCAGAATTAAACTAGGTAAAGAGAAGCAATGACAATTGTCAGGGCCAAGGTGGTGACAGGAATTGAGAATAGGAAGATGCTCACCATCACAGCTACGACAGCAGCCAGGAGCAGAATCCAGAAAGGGGGCAGCATGGTGGGGTAGAAGGGGCCTGGACTTTGGTGCCCAAAATATCAGGATCCTTTCACTGCATCTAATGAGAATGTGGCTTCAAGTAAATTTCTAATCTCTTGACCTTGATCTCTTCACCTGTAAAATGGGAAAAATAGTTTTGCAACTTGACAGTAATGTGAAAGAAGAGATGCCCTTTGTTCTGCAACTTGAGATGGATATTAATGGACCCAAATTTAAATAAAAGATTATACAAAATTGTGCAGTGGATCCTTTCCAGGAATCTGGGGATGAGGGAGGGAAGAAAGTAAAACCATAGTGTATGTGACCTTCCAAAAAGGAAAGGTGTGAGAATATGATATGAATACACCCTGTTCTTGTCAATGTACTAAAATACTAAATCATGTGATTTAAACTTGGAAGGAAAGAGTTGACAGCTGATTGTTGTCTCTCTTCTCATTCAAAAGTAACCCAGGCTTGACCTTCAGTTAAATCTTTCTTGCAACACTAATGAAGGAATGAATGGAGGTATCCAAGACAAATGATATGGACAGAATGAGCACCCACACCTCATTGAGGTGATGTATTGAGGAACATGCAGTGGATGAGTGATTGAGTTTCTAATTGTAGGAGACTTGGAGTTACCCCACTACTAAGCTTCTTATTATATGAAATAATAGCTTCCTTATCATTCTTTTTTTTTAAGTCTTTTTTTTTTTAAAGATTTATTTATTTATACATTCAGCTGGGATACAGGCCAGAGGCGTGGGGTGGCGAGAGGGTTCACCAGAGACAGAGTGGGGAGCAGAACAGGCAGATCAGAAATACACTGCTGAAGGGAGCAGCGGGCGAGGCAGGAGAAGTCTGCCGCATCATGTGGGATTCTCCCCGGCCGGGCGTCGAACTCGCATCGCTGCTGCCGACAGCTCCACAGCCCAGCGCTCAACCGCTGCGCCACCGGGGAGGCCCGCTTCCTTATCATTCTAACAAATTTGTGTCACACTGTCGTCTCCTACTTATAGCCAAGAGCAGCCTAACTCACAGGACCAAAAGTGATGGAAGAGAATAATGGCTTCCCAATTGGGTACCCAGCAGAGACATAGGCTGCGCTGGATCAGTAATGTTAGACCAGATGAGCTGGTCTGGGAGATAAAGTCAAGTGAGTCACCAGGGACAGTAAGTCCCCATGGATCTGTGCCTTGTCTTCCAATGGGAGAGCAGAGAGCAGAGGGGTGGCCACCAGCAGTACGGGGAAGAGTTCTCAGTTCGGCCAGGCCAGGCATCTCTGGTACTATGGCTGGCACCTACTGGCCTGCTGCTGTCAGACAGCACCAATTGTAAAAGAAACTCCTATGTGAATTGTAGGTTATGCAAAGTGTACAGGCTGTAAATATTCTAACCCCTGAGGAATTCGAAGCCCCTCAAATCACACCCAGGGCTCAATGACAAAGAAATCAACATGGAGGGTCAGCTCTGCATAAGGGTGAATATTTTCTGTATCTTCAAATGAAGCCTTACCATTAGCTGACTTACACCTTGAGTATAAAAAGGCAGCATTTGATCGTATTGAAAAGTAGCTCCTGGAAGTGGAGTTGCTTTCCACAGGAACATTCACTGGTCTTGTCAGGAATAATGGCCAAGTCACAAGTCAATGAGTTAAGTCTGTTGTTTCTGATACTTATATATTTGATTTTCGTGTCTCCTTTATTCCAAGATGCCTAATCCACATTACCAAACACAGAGAGGAACTCCTGCCTGCTCTCCTTTGGATGGTTATGCTAATTTGAGACATTCATACACAGGACTCTGATGATCTGTTTCTCAGGGAAGCTCTGAAAAGGAGGACAGCTGCCCATATGGCTGAGATTTTGCAGGGCTGTGGGCTGCAGGCTGCTGGCAGTCTGGAGAATGGATGGCCTGAGCTGCTAGCATCACCACCATCAGCAGTTCCTGACTCATGAGAAAGGGGCAAGCTTGGAGAGGGAGGTTTCATTTCAAATGTGACTCTCAGGCAGAGAATTGTTCTAAAACCACTAGTTGTTAGAGGGCTTTATATTTTTGGTCTTTTTTTATATCTTAAAGATTTTGTATGCAGATCTGTGGGCAGGCAGACAAGATGAAGGAACTTCCTCAGACTGTTCTCCTTCTTCTACTTATTTCACTTTAGTTCGCCATGTCTTTCCAGGTGGTGATCAAATTAAATTACCCAAGTATCGAAGAATCACTTCTATAATTTGCACTTGGGTCTTCTTGTAATGGCTACAGAAAAAGCCCTTCCCTTGAAGATGGAAAAATCAGCATCTCTACTTCACCAAAGAGGTGATTTCTTCCTGGTGCTTACCTTTTCTGAAAGGAGATCTATGCAGGAATGGAGGTCTATGCAAAGATTGCATCTCCAGTGATGTTCTCCCTTGGCTTAGCCCTAAAAACTTTAGCTACAGTCTGGTATACTCAGGGGGGACTATACCAGACATCACCAAGTGATGGGAGCTAGAGTTTATTGCATATCTACAGTGAACAAGGACATTTGATATGTACTTTTGCAAACAATTTCCAAGAGTATTAACTGCCAAGAGAAGCTAAATAACTTGTACAAGAAAGAATCCTCAGGCATCAACCATATCAAGCTCACTCCATGGATTATCTCATTTACCTCTTACACAAATCCTAATCAGTAATTATTCTCTTGACTTCCATTCCATTTCACACATGAGGACTTTGAGGTATAGAGACATTAAGTAACTTGCCCAGGTAGGTAGAAGGACTGGATTCAATGAAGTCCAAGGATAGGGTCACAGGTTCCTATCTGGTCCACACAACGAATTAATGGAAAAATCCAGTTCCCTATATCTGGACCTAGAGTCACATTCTGTCCACTGGATCACACTGCAGTTCCAAATGAAGATATGCAATTGTCTGGCAGTTGAGAATTTTCCATGCAAATCTCAGATCCCAGATTTCAAGGAATCGAATAGACATGCAAAGCTCACAGAACCTTCCACTCACCGCCCCAAGTCTCCATTCTCCCAATTCTCTTCTATGCCTTTGACAGCCCCATTTCCCAATCAGAAACACAGTGTCCTAGAGTTAGGAGGAACCAGAGACAAGGGGCTATCCCAGTCAGCTCGCATAGCAGGCCAGTAACCAAACCATTGTCACCAGCCTTCATCTCAGATCTAGAGTAGGTCATCATTCTTCAGCTCTGTGCATCAGAATTAACTGTACAGATTTAAAATATAGACACAGCTCCTCCTACCAGAGTCCCATTCAGAATTTCCAATATGGGTCACAAACATCTATACTTTTAAAAATCTCCCCAGGACTGTGTGCATGTATGTGCGTGGTTTGTGTGCATATTCATGTGGGCGCCTATGTGTATATGTGAATGTGCTATATGTGTATGTGTCTGTATGTGTGTGTGACCATGTGTATGTTTCTGTCTGTATCGTGCATATGTATATGTGAGTGTGTATGTGCCCCTATTTGGGGTGGTGGTGTAAGTGAGTGGCTCCCAGCTATCTCTGGGACCAAATTCATTATCTCCTGGTGCTGTTCCATCTCGTGCAGCATGCCACTCAAAACTCTTGCCCATCCCTTCTATTGTGTCTTTTTACAAAAGACACTCTACCTACCCTAACAAGGGAGACCAAATAAAAAGACTTACAACAAACATGAATTTAGGTGGAGTTGAATGTATAGGAAAGGACACCAACTTTGAGGCCAGAGAGTGCGGGTTTGAATGCTCACTCTGGCATCTGTGGCTCATATACCTGGACAGGTAGTTTGGATCTAGAGTTTCCCAACCTCTGCAACATGGATGATATATTACGTCTAGCAGAACCGTCATGGCATGAAATGCATAGCACTTTAGCGTGCCTCATACTCGATGCCAACAAATGGCAACTACCATTATCTCTAATTGTTTTGTCACTGAAACTAATATTTTATTAGCACTGACTTTGATTTACTTCCAAAAAATGGTTGGGAAGAAGGAAAAGAAATTTCAGGAGCTTTAAATGACTAAAAAGGGGCAACTTACAAAGTGTCCAAGCACAGAAAGTGCTTCGGGTTGCTGCAGACACTACTTCAAGCTCCTCATGGGCTATTTGATCCATCTTCTGGTATGCTGAGAGCTTTCAAGGCAAGGCTCCATGCTCCTTCTGCAGCTGGTATGAGGCCAAGTACATGGGCAGCACTTAATAATAGAATTTTGTCTCCTCTCTCTTTTTAGAGCTGCCTCAAGAGAAGAAAATCAACCACTCTACAGGTAATTTTTGTAAAAGAAAAGCAACATCAAAAACTGGAAGGTGCTTGTTTAACTTTCCAAAGAAAGAGACATTGTGATCTTTTCACATTTTGTAGCATGTGTAGAATCAGATCATATCAAATGGAGAGTGTAATGGCATCGGAAGAAGAAAAAAAGAATCAATTGCAAGGCTCCATCTCTTCCACCTGGACTAACAGTGGGAATTTGGCTGTTATAGCATCTCGTTGTATCATGACAAAAGGAGGACATCCAGGGAGCTCCTGTTGGAAACAGATTTAGAGGAAATCATCCTGATGGATGACAGCAAGCTTCCGGAGCACCTGTGGAAATCCAGCGCTAAATAGCAGGGGGAGGAAATAATAAAGAAGGAATCACAAGACAAATTGAGGCATGAAAACACATCCTTAGAAAAATGTACAGCTTCTATAAAAATGATATCAAACAAATGGTTACAAAATGGAAAACCACAGTCAATTTAAGTTTGCTCTAGAACTATCCTGCCCTGTGCCTAGAGCTCATCCTCCAGGGCAGAGTGGTATCCCAGAATCCTCCTCACACATTCTGGTCCTCACATTGAGGACACGGAGACTTGGGAAGGTCAAGTACCTCATTCAATGACTCCCAGGAGGTGGAAGGAAACCCCAGTATCTCTCCTACCCTCTTGTCTATTTGTTCAGACTAGTTCATGCCCCCCCAAACGGGGTTCACCTGAACACACACATTTCCATCTTTTGTGCATGTCACAAGAAACAGGTGTCATCTGCATAGGGGCTAAGGAAAGAATGCTCAACTAAGTGATAGCGCACAGCCCCAGGAAGAAAACTCAGCTATCAGGGACCAGGCCAAGGAGTGGAGTTGAAACAGTGCTAAAAATATAGAACTACAACAGTACTCAAATAGTGCCAAGGGAATGTGCCCAAGGATGGGAGAGAGTTCACTGTCAATGGGTTCTCTCCCACATACACAACTGAAAGACCACTCAAGCTCAGGATCCAGCAACAACAGCGTTTATTTACCAAGCAGATTGGGGGAAAAGGAGTTTATAAGGCCCAAAGTGACTGGTTGTCTCACCCCATAGTGTCCACAGTGTCCAGAAGTCCCAAAGGAAGGCCACTCATGGAAAATGAGGTGACACTGCAGCAGCCCACAGCCACAGTCTGAAGGCTGGGCCTGACACCATACGCCTGACCAGACAGCAACAGAGTTAGCAGCACCAGAAGGTGGTGCCAGAGAACCAAAGGCTGCTGAGCTGTGGGCATACACCAAGAGCAAACAGCACTTTGTGACACTGGATCTAGGCTGACAGTGCTTCTTGCAATCGATGTCAGAGGTAGATGTTGTGGCTAGGTCACAGCAAAGATCTATGGAGGTCTGAGAATCTGCTGAATCCTTCGGAGGTTGTCTTTGGAGGCTGGTTGCTGACTCCTTCTCCAAAGGTGGTCCAAAGAATGTTTCTTCTTTGAAGGTGGTTTGATGAATCCATCTTCTCTCTTTGGAAATCAGCTTCTGACTGATTCAAAGTGGCTCTTGCTCCGCCTTATGTCTTCTTCAGAGTCCCCCACCCTAAAAACCTGATTGGACAATTTTCAGTCCTAAGTATATGATTGGACTGTTTAATGCCAATCACCACACTTTCCATTTTCAATTTGAATAATTAACTCAAGGTTGAGTGACAGCGGTAGAGCTCAAAACTGATTTGTCCACTTGTCTCAAATGTGATTGGTCCATTTAATTTGAACCTGATTGGCCCATTTAGGATCTTGGAGCCAGATATAAAAGGAAAAGCCCAGTGCCTGTTTAGAGAGAGGGAATTGGGCAGAACACTCTACCTTCCATTGTTAATAACTGTTCACATCACCTCTCACTGATCTGTTACCCTGGTTCAGGGTGACCCAAATAGGTCCAGAAAAGGCTGAGAGAAACTCATTACAAAACTCAGGACCCCATCAGGAGGAAGGGGAGAGCTATCAGAAGACAAGGGCCCAGGGTTTCCATGACTTTCAAAGGAAATTTTTTTTTATACTGAGCTCCTTTAATTGCCTTTCTGAGACTCAGGCTGCTGAGTCTCCATACCTTGAAATACATACTGAGGTACAGGTCAGTTCATGGGAGCCATAGGTAGCCAGATCCTTGCTTCACCGTGTTGGTTTCCAGAAGAAAAGGGAGAGGAAAGAGGTGTGCTTTTTATATATATATAATATATATATATATAACATATATATATGTTCATATATATATATATAACATATATATATGTTCAACTTGCTCTGATAACAAGAAATTTTGAAATATCTCTGGCATTTTGGACAAGCTGATCTGTTATTTTGTAGGTTTTATTTTCTGCTATCTGGTCTCAGGAGAGGGAAAGGGTAAATGCTACCTCAGGAAGAAGGTTATGGTGTAGGTGAAGCCTAGCCACAGAGCAAGAGGAGTAGGAATCTGTCCTCTCAGCTTCTGGAGGCAACCAGAGGGAAGGACGCAGGAAGGGAAAGAGAAAGTCCTGTTCTCCCGCTCACTCCCTCTACTCTTTTCCGTTCTGTCCTCTACTTATGTGACCAAATCTGAAGCAGAATCCCAAGAAATGTTAGAAGATTCCTAGAAAAATCAAGTGTTCTTTATGCTTCTCTAGACTTAGATGGGAAACTTTCAAGTACTCTTTAGACCCACCACCTCCAACATGACACCTCTCTGGTTAGGAGTAGGAAACATCAGCATTTCAGAGCAAGTCAGAAGAGAGAAAAGATAACTAAAGGTAACCCTTAGTTATTCCAAGAGCCAAAGTTGAGATAGTAGCAATTGCCCTGCACTCTGTGGGTTGGTCTAGAGAAGATCAATAGTAGACAGGCTAAAGGCCGACCATGACAAGCAGGTTCTCGGCGGGGGTGGTGGGGGTGGGAGTAGACTGAGATGCATAAACCCCAGACAGCAGCTGTGGGGTGGACCACCCTGGGGGCAAGGAGCTTTGGAATGATCTCCCAAAGCTGGTTCCCAGCTGCAGGAGGTTACAAAGGCTAGTCCCCTGCCTGGTGGTTAGAAGTTGACCTGCCAGCACCAGAGACTAGATGGGGAGGACGCCAGCACCAAGGCCAGTACAGAGCCAGCCAAGGGCTGTGGATCATCAGAGATGAAAGCACAACCTCCAAAACACCAGACATGGCCAATCCCACCCCCAGTGGGCAGCAGTGCCAGAAACCAGGTTTTTTTTTTTTTTAATATAATAGATTTTTATTTTTGTTATTCGTATCTTTTACATTATTGTGTGTTCCCCATAAGTTACCCACCACCTGTTCACCCGTGGAGCCATCACTATAGTCCTCCGTGTTCCCCTCTTCCCCCCTTGAGCCCTCCTCCTCCCCTCCTTCCCTGCTGAATATTGCTTTCTTATTTGGCTCCCCTATATCCCTGTTATAAGTGAAACCATTCGATAATTTTCTCTTTCTTTCTGGCTTATTTCACTGATCATGATCCCCTCTAGGTCCATCCATGTTGCTGCGAATTGCATGTGTTTGTCTTTTTTGAATGCTGAATAGTATTCCATTGTGTATATGTACCAGTTTTAGGTTAGGCCAGTCACACTGCATTGGAGACCTGTGAAGGATACAGTGATACAAGTAAATCTGAACCCTGTACATAGTTGACACTCAATAGATAAGGCCCCCTTTGGCACTAATTACGTGATGTTAAAAACATTAGGAAAACATACTCTTTGATATTTTTGTTGAAAATATAAATAATTCTTGGTTAGGGAAAAGCTCATCCTAAAGCTCAAATAACCTTTGGAAGAACTAAGTTTGTGCTGGTCTTCCCTTTCTGAGGTGCTAATAATGCTAATTGTGTTATTTATGTTTCTCTCATAAGGAGACAAGTGGGGAGGGAGTGCCTAATTTATGAAACAAGCCCAACACTCCCTGAAGCAATGTGACAAAGAAAGTAGTATTATCCTCAGGATAAAAAACAACCTTTACAAAAATTACCCAAAGACACCCAACTATAAATATGAAAATTGAAATTTAACCCAGGCCCTTTCCTCTACGCATCACCCATGGCGGTGTCTTAGAGGTTGCTGGTGCTCACAGGTCCCACTCACAAATGAAGGCAAGGCCACCCCAAGATGCTCAGATACAACCACCACCAACCCCTGCCCGCCCCACCAAGATGTCAAGAACAACAAAAAGATGTATCACTTCGCATGTGCATTATTTCCACCTGAAGTCAATTGAGGACCTGCAGGCTTCTTTAACTCCCTAGAGGAATGACGATTGGGGGAATTACCCAGATTTAGGATGATCTGCAGAAATAAGCTTTCTCTCACAGGAACATATCTCTATGTCAGGGCAAACATCTAGTTAGAGAGGATCTGGTATTTGGCATAAAAGTCATCCTCCCCTTGCCATGTGACTCCCTCTCTTCTCTCCCTGAAGCCACAGGCCCCTATCCCATTTTGTAACCCAGGACATATACGCTCAGTTTGTCCCATTTACTCTAGAACTTACAGCTCCCACACATATGTAATTAAACTGTCATTTTCTCCAACGAATGTGTTTGATGTTAATTTGATGGCTTAACCAGTCAAAGAAGAACCTAGAGGGGTAAGGGGAAATTTCACTCTGCCCCTACACAAGTCTCCAGTTTTCACACTTCCCCCTTACATCTTACATGCAGCCCTTCCCTGCAGAGGACTCTGGAAATCAACAGCTTCCTTCTAAGAGAAGAGTGCATATGACACAGCGACCATTCAGCCACAGCCTGGCATCCAGAAGACAGCAATGTTATGTGTAAAATTGGATGATACTGTATGTTAATTGAAAACTATGGTATAAACTGGGCCTCCCTGGTGGTACAACGGGTTAAGTCTCAGCACTATGAAGCTATCCACAGCCACTGCAGCACAAGTTCGATGCCCGGCCAGGGAGCTTCCACATGGCACAACAGATCTCTCCTGCCTCGCCCACTGCCCTCCTCAGCAGTGTACTTCAGTAGATCTGCCTGTTCTGCTCCCCACTCTGCCTCTGGTGAATCCTCTCACCACCCCACACCTCTGGCCTACACCCCAGTTCTTGTATGCATAAATAAATAAACCTTAAAAAAAGAAAACTATGGGATAAATTAACATTTCCCTCCCTATTCTTGTCAGGATAGCACTATGTCAAGTGGAGAGGTGTAATAACTTTTATTTTTACGCTAATCCAAAAGGACATAGGGGCTCCTATATTCATGGTAGCAGTATTTACAATAGTCAAGCATGGAAACAACCTAAGTGCCTAAAGACAGATTAGTAGATTAGGAAGATGTGGTATATATACAATGGAATATTACCCAGCTATAAAACACAATAAACTCTTGCTATTTGTGACAACATGGATAGAACTAGAATGGCTTGTACTAAGCAAATTAAATCAGAAGGAGAAGGACAAAACTGAATGGTATCACTTTCACGTGAACTATATCGAAACAAAACAAAAAAGACAAAACCAAACCAATAACAAATCCTAGATATACGACTCTAAAATTGAGGTTACCAGTAGAGAGTAGTAGAGCAAAATGGGGTGGGTACACAATGGATTATGGTGGAGGACTATGGAGAACTTGGGTGGGTGTGCTGTGGTAATATAACGCCTAAGGGGTGTGAATCTATACTTCTAAATCACATACAGTGTTGTAAACCATTGTTACCTCGATTAAAAAAAAAGTTTTGCTTTCAATTGAAAAAGATTTGATATGACTGACTCTAAATATTCCTAACAGTGCTCTTGAGAAGAAAGCCAAGGTCATTTAGCTCTATGGGAAGAGTTCTTTGCTTTCCCTGAGTCCCAGGTAAATCTATTTGGCACAGAACGACACAGTAGAATGGGTTCTGCAACCCATTTCCAACTCTATCCAGATTTATACACTATTGTTCTACCCCTCGAAACCCCTAAGGGGGGGGTGGTGAAAGAAATGCATGAAAAGGGCAAAGCGACGTGCCCGCAGGGTAGAGGGTCCTCCTGCTTCAGCTGTATCCAAGACAGCATGGCACAGCCTCCCCGGACTGTCATTTGTTGGTCACTGGAGCACAAGCTGTCCAGGAAGTTTTCTCTGGATCCAGCCAGATGGTCTTCTCAGAGCTGCGAGGTGGGGTCTTGTGTGCTGATCTGTAGAACTAGCAGAATCCATCCAAATGAGGGCTCCTGGCCTCATTCTGTCCTCTGTCTACTTAGGACAGCCTAAATTTAGAGAGACAAAACAAGAGCCTCCTTATATCAGTTTAAAAATAAGTTGTTTATGGGGCCTCCCTGGTGGCGCAGCGGTTGGGCGCTGCGCTGTGGAGCTGTCCGCAGCAGCGATGCGAGTTCGACGCCCAGCCGGGGAGAATCCCACATGGTGCGGCAGACCTCTCCTGCCTCGCCCGCTGCTCCCCTCAGCAGTGTACTTCTGATCTGCCTGTTCTGCTCCCCACTCTGTCTCTGGTGAACCCTCTCGCCACCCCACACCTCTGGCTTGTACCCCAGCTTGTATGTATAAATAAATAAATCTTTAAAAATAAATAAATAAATAAATAAAAATAAGTTGTTTATAAACAACTTTTCGAGAAGGTGGGAAAAATAAATCTGAACAAATCACTGGCACAATCACTGCATTAGGTGATTTCAGAAAAAAATGACTTTAATATCATTTCTAATAGTCATGTACAGGTTGGGAGATGAGCGTCGACATATCTCCCTCCATGTAAGGGGAGAGGGAGTAGTAGTCAGGGATTCCTGGGGTTCAGAGCCAGGCTGTGAAGCATCACGGTGGCCCCACTGGGGTTCCCACAGCATGTGTGGAGCCCAAAGATTTCTGACGGAAGAACTTCTTTGTAAACGTAATAGATGATTGTAAACATAACTCTGAAGCATACTGTTTATAGAACTTTCTTTAAAAATTCTTCAAGGATATGTCAACAACCATGTGAACAGAGAAAATTTTAGGGAGTCAACTTTCTTCTTGGATCAAAGGATATAGTCCCACCAGTAGACTCCACCTGCATTTGTATAGCCAGGGGCCCTTCTCCATTCAAGGTAAAGTCTGAGGTAACTGTCAGAGAAAAATCTTAGAGAACATTCTGTGCTGTTATGAGAAGTAGATAGTTTTAGGAATGCCAAATCTCTGAGCGCAGCAGTGAAAAACACAACCCAATCTTTGAAAGAGGGAACCAGGTGTTCTACTTCTTTTGGGGGGGGAGTGGTGGAAATTTCCCCACATCCCTCTGGGTTCTTTCAGGCTGGTTGAGCAAATTAACATCAGAGAGAGCAGTAGGAGAAAAGAACAATGTATGATATTCATTCTTCTAGGTAGCTCAGGGTGTGTAAGTTTTTTCTGAGTATCAATTGACCTAGCTTGAAATAATTCACATCTTGAGAAGGCCTGTCCTGGGCAATTTGGGGAGGTTTATATGAACATCATGGGAAGCCTGTCCTTCACTCCTGAATCCATTAAGTGAGTAACCATGTCTCTTGAAGAGGGATAACGGTTAACATCTTAATTAGAAATGGCAGGAACAGTTTATTCATCTCTGGCCCCAGCACTTATTGATATGTCAGACATATTGTAGGTACAAGGGAAAGGTAAAAAAATGAATGGATGGGTAGATATGCAACCTGGACTTCGCTTCCCCATCTATAAAATGGGAGCAATAATTATATAATGCAGGTTCTGACAATGTCATTAAGAGGATTGTAAGCACCAGGAGATAAGTCTGCATTTATTTTTGGTCTTCTGGGGAGCCTCTTCAGATTTACTGCTCCCTCATACCCCACTCTGCTTTTGAACTCAGTGTTCCAAATTATAATTTACTCATTGAGGGGTCTGTCTTTGCTCATGGACTCCACACTCTTGGAGAGTAAGGACTGATGTTTATCTCTGTGTCCTCATGCCTGGCGCAGATGGGGTGATGCTGAATGGCTCCTGGAGCAAGACCCCTGAAAACTTCTCTCTAAGCCCCTAGCTTAGTGGCCACATGCTGCTGCACATTTTGGACATGTGGGCAGCAGTAGAAACTGACGTACACCTGAGCAACATTGGTCAGTAAGAGGTAAAGTGTCTTCCATGTCAGATGCAGGAAGGAGGAGATGCAGAGCAGGGCACAGTGAGCCCCAGGAGAATACACAATGAGGCCTGGAGTTGTGTGTGGGGAGGGGGGCAGCCACAGGGCTCTGGAAGATAAAGCTGCTTTGCGGTGCAGAGGGCGGAGGGGCTCGGGCTGTTAGCATCCCAACTTCTCATCTTTAACGCCTGTTTCCTTCGACTACTAAAAAGATGTGTGCTCCCTGGCGGTTAAGAGAGGAGTTTGTCAAGATGAGAAATCCACTCAAACATTTTACATCTTCCACACAATTGGCTCATTCACTGTGTAGTTGTGCCAGAAGCAGAGGCATCAAGCACTCCCCAGGCAGCATGGGTAGTCTATAACCAGATCTCAACACCGCTTGCCAAGTTCTCTGCGTTACCTTGATTTCCACACAAGGAAGAAAGGAGCAGGATACACTGGGCCCTTCATCAAAACAAGAGCTAGTTGAATCTATTGCTCATCTTCAGCAGGAAAAGCTATTTTCAGTCTTTTGTGTCTTTCTCAAAAGAAAAAAATACTTTCTCATTCTAAAGGCGCTAGTGATCTACATGACCAATAAAGGCCTCTTCTCCATCAGGGCTGACTAGCATGTGGCAACTATAACCCAGCCCTCCCTTCTGCAGCCATGACAGACATTGCTTACCGAGACTCAGACTTCAGAGTATTTCTCAAGACTGTGCTTCAGGCAGTCATTCCAAACAAATGCTATTCAAAATTGAGACTTGCCCCTGTTATATTCTAGATGCTTCGTGAGCTAGCCTCGTTGTCCTAATCTGCTGCTCTGGATATGCATTTAATATTTTTCCTGCCCTTATTCTAGTAATGGAACCCTAGTAGACTTCAAGGAACCACCTGGAAGCCTCCACACTTCCAGTTTAAATGGGTCAGGGGCACTAACTCCAGCCCTGTAGCTGGTGGTGGACACATGAGCTAAGCCTGGTCAATCAGAAAATCAGATCCCCAGCCACAGAATTTAGATCATGGATGCTCATAGGTTCTAATTTGTTCCCCAAAGACTCTATCTCAAAGCTCAACAAGAAATGCCAGGAAAAAAACCTATTTTACTTCTGAGCCTGAGGTTAGAAAAGTATAAGCCTGTAGCACAGGGAGCAAAGCTGTCTAAGGATGATACTAAGTCAAACATCATCAGAGAGTAGTAAGAGGTTGTTCGAGTCCCGGTCAGGACATCATTTCAGTTCCCATCTTCTGCTGCTTATGAAGTTGGATCTACCTTCTTTCCTTTCTAGTGACATAGGTAATGAAAACCATTTTTAAAAAGCAACTCAAGTGACCTTTGTAACCGAAGCAGTCCCAGGGGATGCAATCATGTACTTCACCATAATGCTTCTCATTGGTAATGAACTCCAGCAGGAGCAAGCTGACACAAAGTTGGCATGACTTGCCCTCCATGAGTCAAGGGGCCAGCATTATCCAGAAAGCTGGTGCCCAGTTCAAAGAGAGAAGCTGCTGTGGGAGGCCCTACAAAGAAGAGGTGCTGAAGCAGGCACCTCAGAGCCACCTGTGGTGTAGCTCCAGGGTACAGCAAGTCTTCAGGGGACCGCAGGCCTGGCACCACAGCTTTGATTTACCAACTTGATCTCTGCTGACACAAGTTGGAAAGGCAAATCCTGGATCTGACAACTGTCCCCAGCATGGATCTGAAACACTCATTGGCCCAATGCTTAGAGCACACATCACTCTCTGAAGTCCGTGGCTTGACCCTTCCTTGCATATCGCCTTTCCCTTCCTTTTTTTAAACCCTCAGTGCCATCTTCCTCCCTCCCAGCGTGTCCCTCAAAACCCATAGTTCAACTCTGCAACTCTAGGGTTTGGCCCAGCTCTGGGATCTCCTTCCATAGTAAAAGCTCCCACTGAGCTTACCGAGTTCCTTAAAAGGACTTGGACCTGAGCCTACTACTTTCTAATCTACTCTAGAGTGTAGTTTCTACATCTGAAGGCAGAGCAGTTCCCTGGACATCGGGGCTCCTTGCAGAGAGAGTTGAGTTTCCTTCTTGTGGCTAAACCAGAACCTTTGTTTCCTATTATTATAGAAGCCATCAAAATGGCAACATTCTCCCTGTTGAAGCAACATTGAGGGTTAAAATATTAATCAGGAATAATCATGTATGCATTATTCATAATTCAGATATACTGAGTATGGATGCCAAGAAAGTACACATATTTCAAATGTTTAATCCCTCTTCTTTCCCAGCTCACATTTCAGCAGTGATACCAAAGGGGACATTTGAGTTTGTTTCTCCACATGTGCCAAGAGAAACAAAAGAGGGCAATTTAGCTCCCACTGTTCATAACAGATGCCCCCTTCCGGATGCTTTGTCAAAACCTCTTACAAACACATGTGTTCCACTCACTCCTTGGCTCTATCGCGCTTCTGACTTTCATCACAACACATTTCATGCTCAAGAGAAAACATACCATGAGCAAGAGAAAGATCTCAGTGTTTCTATAAACAAAAACAACTAGAGTAAATCACATGGAGAATTGCTTCCCTTAACAGCCTTCAAGGATTCTTTGGAAATTTATTAACTTTTAGAACTTGTTTCCACCAAGATATAAGCCATTGATAAGGGACTATCTATATAATTTTTCAGTCCTTAGAAACTACCTTTTCAAAGAGGAATAATTATGACATTTTTTCTAGCGATGATAAGACTTTGGCCCCATTGAGTCATATTCTTTATCTCCTTTCTAAACTCCCTTATAGCTGGCTCTCGGGAATCTTCCTCCTTGCCTCTGGCATTACTTCACCTTCTTCTCACAGGCCTCCAAGTGGGCGGCTTGCCAGGTCCTGCAAGCTGGGAATTGTCTGTCAGTACTTGTCACTATCTTTCCTCCCCTAAGTTGCCCCTTATGGCGCAAGGGCAGAAGGCCAGAAATCATATTTCCCAGAGGCTTTTGCCAGAGACTCTGGGAAAAGAAGACTCTTTTTCATGTCTTCCAATAAGAAGTACCCCTGACAGATTTGGAAGGTGGGAAGAAACAGAAACTACCATCACTCCAGCAGGTGTCAGGTGAGAATCCTTTGGCAGAGATCAAGCACAAGGCCCTTAGGCAGCTCAATTTCTAGAACCTCTCCTGGGAATTGTGCCCTTGGGTAATGAGCAGTGAGATTATCAGCAGCTATTTCTCATGCTCATCTCTCCAGAATCTGTGGAGTTCTGCACACAGTTTTGAATCTGGAGGCAAAGGAAGGTTGTGGCAGGTGGAACCTAAGGATATTCACTTTCCTTTAAAAGTGAAATGGTGGGCCTCCCTGATAGCGCACTGGGTTGAGTCTCAGCACCATGAAGCTATCCAGAGCCACTGCAGCATGAGTTTGATACCCGGCCAGGGAGCTTCCCACATGCACAGCAGACCTCTCCTGCCTCGCCTGCTGCTCCCCTCAGTCGTGTATTTACGTAGATCTGCCTGTTCTGCTCCCCACTCTGTCCCTGGTGAATCCTCTCGCCACCCCACACCTCTGGTCTACACCCCAGCTTGTATGCATAAATAAATAAATCTTTAAAAAAAAAGAAATAAAAGTGAAATGGCAAGGTAAGGACATTAAAGAAATAGCCACCTAAAACAAGATTTGCATGGACAGAAGGAGAGGGGAGTGCTCGTCTGCCTGTAAGGAAAGCTCAGCACAGAGTGCAGATTGGAAATGTCAGCTTCATCAGAATTCATACAAATGTCCCCATTCCAATTCTTAGTCAGTGCTCTACTTTTACGTAAGAATGGTGGTAAGGAGATCATGTCAGCTTGAGTCATAATACTGCAACCTGCTCAACCAAACCACACCTGGAAAGAGACACAGTCAGAGATACAGATCGACACTGATTCATGAGCAGTAAGCATACACATTCTTGAAAGGGGTTGGAGCAGACAAATGGAGACAAGGATTTCTGAGAAAGAGGTAGTGAGATGACCCTATGAGTCGGGACACAGAGTGCGGAGATGTCTGCACAGGTATACCTCATGGTATTACACTTCTTGTTGCACTCCACATATACTGCACTTTTTACAAAAAAAAAAAAACCTTTGAAGGTTTGTGGCAACTCTGCCTGGAGCAAGTATATAGATACCATTTTATAACAACTCAGATGATGCTTAACATTTTGACAATAAAATATTTTAAGTTAAGGTATGTACATTGTTTTTTTCAGACATAATGCTATTTTTGCACACTTCATAGTGTAAACATAATTTCTCTATATTAAGAATCTAAAAAAATTTGTGTGACTCACCTTATTGCAATGTTTGCTTTATTGCAGTAGTCTGGAACCAAACCTACAATGTCAAATATACCTGCAATCCACACACTCTTTATCATAAGGCCTTGTTGCAGAGGTTGGTCTCAATCAAGTAGAGAAGATAATTCATTCTAGACAAGTCAGTTTCCATCCCCAGCTAACCCATAACTCACTCACTCAATGGACTCCTGAGTGATGCAGTCAGAGCATAGATTGAAATTTTGCATCAGTTCAATAGTACACATCTCTGCTGTCTACCATGATTGCCAAATGTCCTACTTGCCAAAATCAGATATGGAAACCACATTCACAATAAGGCACCATTCCCTAGAGAGCTAGCCAGATACCTAGTGACTCTTAGATTATACTGTGTCTATTCTAATGAAGGGTCAGCCATTTGTCCTCACTCGAACACACTTACTCTGTCCCTGATGTTTCTGCTGGACCATCATCCCTGAATCTGCTGAATGCCTTTGTTATTACCATAGCATTGCTTCCATATAACATAGCTTCTCACAAAGAAATTCATTTCAGCAGAATGTGTCAAGCAATGGACTTGTGCCCTTGGCATTCACTGTTCTTACCATTTTCCCCATAATGCAGAAACAGCTGACCTTCTAAAAAATTTCAGTGGCCTGTTAAAAACTCAGTTATGGCATTGGCTCAGAGGTACTGCCCTGCAGAGTTAGGAACCAATATAAAAAGCAGCATATACTGTGAGCCAGAAATCAGTAACAAACTCTTTATATTTTGAAAACCAAAATATAAAGGTAGGAGATGTAAGAGATGAAAGCAGGGACGACCACCCTAATTGCTGCTCTAATCAACGTGCGATGTTTTTCTTCACATCTCCATAACTTTGGTTTAGAGGTCCTTGTTCTCAATGTATTAATACTTTCATTGAAAGGACACAGCAATTGTTCCATCAAACTTTAACTAAAGATAGTCACATGGCCACCCCGTTTCTCCTCCTACCAAACCAACAAGCAAAGAAGAGGGTTACTGTACCAAATCAATGTTATCTCCTGATTATTAGACAGAAATAGAGCTGTTATTAAATAATGTGGTAGGAAAAAAACAGATCAACAATCCAGAATGCTCCCTGGGAGACCATCCAGTGAGTCATATCCAATGGCAAAAGTTACTGAAAAGCCACAGCAACCAATGCAGTTAGTACATCAAAGGGTACACATTCTGCAAGAGTAAAGACTCAAGTCATCTCAAGAGGGATAGAACTATGAAGAGCTGAAATTTGGGATAACGGGAGGACAAAGAAGGCAAAGAGAATTTCAAATAGTTGCTGGAGGAAATAATTAAAAATGCCAAGAATGGCTTCTTAAAAAAACACATAAAGTGAGCCCACAACAGCTTTAAGCATATTCTTCGACTACTATTTATACATTTGTATATATTAGCCACTTTCCTTTCCTACCTACTATTCCCTTACTATTTTACATGTGATGTCTATAGCCTTATAATTAAGCTGATCACTTAGCCTTTACCTTATAAAATACTAAAGAAGAATTGTGATTGATTGAGAAGGGTATGAGTATCACTCAGAGCCAGGTCCTGGAACAGTTATGACTTTTTTTTTTCTATTTTCATGAAGAAAATGAGAGACAGAGTTGTGCTGTTACTAGGAAATAGTATGGTGTTTCTGTTCTTTTTTTTCTTTTATTTATGCATACAAGAGCTGGGGTGTAGGCCAGAGGTGCAGAGGGTGAGAGGATTCACCAGAAAACACAGAGGGGAGCAGAACAGGCAGATTGACTGAAATATACTGCTGAGGGAAACAGCCGGTGAGACAGGAGAGGTCTGCCGCACCATGTGGGTCAGTCAGAGTCCTGGCCAGGGATGGAACTCATGCCACAGTGGCTGGCTATAGCCTGACATTCTGAGACTTTAACCCCTGTGCCACCAGGGGGCTCCACTGTTATTCTTTTTTGGAAGTGTAAACAGGAGTAGAGGAGGCTGATGAGTCAAAGAGCTGGTCAGTGCCATCCTTTCCTCTCACCCTCTGTCCTGTGCTGCTAATGCTGGACCACTGAGAACCAAACTTCCTGTGCTCTCTGCAAATATGACTCCAGTAACACTGTCAAAGACGGGCACCAGCACGTGACTGGGAAGACCAAATAGCAATGCAGGGCAGGTAAGTAGGTTTCAATTATTGGCAGGCATGAGGTTTTGTCATCAGCTCCCAAGTAACCCTGAGCACAAAACACAAATCCCTTTATCTCTGGCATTTAGCGAAAACTTACAAAACATTTTTTTGACTAGCTGTATGAATAAATAAATAACTATAGACATATACAGAAGAATAGATGGATAGATGACTGCTAGATCTATGAAAGAAATCAAGCAGAGAACATACATTCTCTTTTCAAGAAATTTCATGTCCAACAGAAATTTGACTAACAATAAGTATAAAAGGATCATGTAATAGTTTGGGTTTTGTTTTAAAGATAAATGATGGAGCATCTAAAGTTAAAAGAATGTTTAAAGTTAAAAGAGAAATCCCAGGGAAGAAAAATTCACATTTTTCTAGAGAAGATGATAATCACTATTAATGTAAATTCTCTGGTTAGCTGGGGAAATGTAGAGTCCACAGTGAAAGGCACCTCTAGAAATGAAAGTCCTGAGTCTCCAAGGAGAATAGAGAAGTATGGGATTGGGGGGAGAGGGAGAGGGAACTCCCCATTAACCTCTGTGTGTGTGTGTGTGTGCGTGCACGTGTGCGTGTGTGTGATCACACGTGTGTAAATGACATCACTATTTTAGATACATTCCTGTGGTGATATGAAAAGTTAGAAAAACAGATGTTGGCTTTATAGAAGAAACTTTTAGACAGTAGAGAAAATTAACCATTCAAGTGGGAACCTCTGTCCACTGAAGGCATTCATGCCACAGTGACACAGCCAGGTCTGGAATGTACCATAAAAAGAATTTTGACTCACTTGGCAGTTGGACAAGAGAATTTTTTTCTTTAATTTTATTTATTATTATTCATATTTTTTTACATTATTGTGTATTCCCCGTAGGTTACCCACCACCAATTCACCCATGTGCTCTTTTCTACCCCTTTTTGAGCTCTTATCCTCCCCCTCCCTTGCTGGATGTCTCTTTCTTGTTTGGTTTGCCTATATTTCAGTTATAAGTGAAACCATTTGATATTTTTCTCTTTCTTTCTGGCTTATTTCGCTGAGCATTATCCCTTCTAGCTCCATCCATATTGCTGCAAATTGCATGTGACTATCTTTTTTGAATGCTGAATAGTATTCCATTGTGTATATATACCACATCCTCTTGATCCAATCATCTATTTTTTGGCATCTGGGTTGTTTCCATATTTTAGCTATTGTAAACAATGCTGCAATAACCATATGGGTGTATGTCTCTTTTGGGATTAATGTTTTTGTGTCCTTTGGGTAGATTCCCAGAAGTGGTATTACTGAGTCGTATGGAGGCTCCATTTTTAGCAATTTGAGGAGCCACCATACAGCTTTCCACAGTGGTTGGACCACTTTGCATTCCCACCAGCAGTGTAGGAGAGTTTCTTTTTCTCCACATCCTCGCCAACATTTGTTGTTCCCTGTTTTTTTTAATACGTACCATTCTTGCTGGTGTAAGGTGGTATCTCATTGTGGTTTTTATTTGCATTTCCCTGATTGCGAGGGATGTTGAACATTTTTTCATATGCCTGTTGGCCATTTGCATTTCTTCTTTGGAGAAGTGTCTTTTAAGTTCTTCTGCCCATTTTTTTAATGGATTTTTTGTTTTGTTCTTGTTGAGTCGTGGGAGTTCTTTGTAGATTTTTGTGATCAGTCCCTTGGACAAGAGAATTGTAAGGTCCTTTCCAAGTTCAACTTCCAGGGTTACTTTCTACCTTCCTGAGGTTAATCTGATGCTTACAACCGTTCTGGACACAGAAGCTTACCTACAGAAAGTCTCCAGGTATGATGGCAGCTGTAGGGGAGTTATTTTTGGATGAGGGGCCCAATTCTGCACTTGTGGATTCACAACACATAAGTAGTTATCTCCTCTGCATATGTAGGAGGGGGGATGATGTGAAGTGTCTGCTAAATAAAGCAGGTTAATTAATAAAGCAACCGTCAAGTGCCTGCGATGCTAATTTCATCTAGTTGCATTCTCACACATGACCCAAATAGGCAACCATCTCACCAAAGTCACTTCTAAATTACCTTTTAAGAGGAATACAAGTGCACAAACTGCAGTGAAATGAGGGAAATGATGGAAGTTGAAACAATATCTAAAACTCAGAGTTGGTGCCTCTGATCTTTCTTTTTCAAAGATAGTCTCAGCCCGATAATATCCCTAAGGCCAGAGCACAGTGGTGGGAGCTACTCCTCCCTGCTGGTGCTAGAAACCCTTCTACAAATTACATTCAGATTCAAATTCAAAGGCATTCTGTCAAAGGAATTCTACAGCAGAGCCAGTTTTTAAATGCCTAACGGGGTTCTTACTTTCTTTGCGCTCACTGGGTCTTTGGATTTCCAGCCACTAATTCTAAGACCCAAAAGGTAGGAAGGTAAGCCTGTACAGTTCTGGTTTCAAACCAACTTGGGATTTCAATACTAATTATACTGTTTTCCACTTGCAGGGACTTGGACAGATTGTTGAACTTCTCTGAGCTTCAATTCTTCACCCAGAGAGAAGGGGAAATAGTATGTTCTTGCAGAATGTGTGCAGAGATTTAATGAGGAAATTTGTGTAAAGCTATGAATTCAGAGTCCATCAGATAGTAGACTCACAAAAATATCACCTTACCCACCCACTAACCTTAAAATCATTGATAATTTGAAAAGGGTCTCTTTTTTTCCCCTAAGTGTTAGTTCATCTTCATTCTCTAGTGGAATTTTTTGCATCTATAATGTTACAGTTACTAACCACAGGCTCATGTATTCATTCAACAAACATTGAGTACCAAAGACATGTGAAGTCATGTGATTTACGTTGTAGCCTAGAAATAAATAAGATGCATGTGCTGCCCTCAAGGAGTCCATGCCATTTCTTCACCTATGCCAAAGGGAAAGGTAAATCCCTCTGTTGTTGTCTTGAGAACCAACTGGGGCGCTGCCATCTTTGGACATGTGGCTGTTGGTGTTGTCAGAGCTTTGGCCTCTGATCCCTGAGAAAGGGCCATGTTCAAGGATTCAAATGCGGTCATTGAACACAGCCCAGTAGCCCGACAAATGCTTTGCAGCCAAACTGACAACCAAACAGAAGGTGCTTCAGAGGCACACATATCATGTAGGATTTCAACATGTCCCAGCCACAGTCACTGAGCAGTGTTCCTATAGTGTTGGCACAGACCTGAAAGTGCTTCCTTTCAATCTACTGCTGAGTGATCATCCAATCATTCATTTATTCCCCATACAACAAGCATTTCCTGAACACAAATGCCACACACTACAGCAGGTGCCATGGAGACAGAAAATAAATGAGGCAAATCACAATCTAATGGAGCAGACAGACAGGTAAGATGCAAGTGTGGGTGGTGCCAGGCCACTGGTGCCATGGTTGGAGGGGTGCAGAGTGCAGGGGAGATCCCTCCACACACAATGGAGGCCAACAGAGAGGGGGTGTGGACACAGTGAGGGGAGCCCAGCTCAGAATGCAGACTGGAGCGAAAAATGAAAGGACCTTTAGGTGGCTACACCAAGAAGCATAAAACCGGGCAAGACATTAGGATGATTCTCTATGGCTGCTGCAGAGGCTGAATGGAACGGTGAGGGGAGGGCAATGTAAGAAAATAGATAGCAGTCAAATTACTCCTAGAAATGAGAAGTAAGCCCAAGATGCTACCATATAAACAATAATTAAAACAAGAATCATCAGTGTCACCCCTTTCATCAGATGTCTCAGAATGAAAAACCTGGATGACTATGGGTGGGTGAGGTTCTAGATTCTCAGTTAGACTCTTACCTGCACTCTTGGATCCCACCTTATGGTGAAGTTAGGGGACTATTGCTACCCCTTAAGCACACAGCTTAAATTCAAAACATGTTTGATGCCTTTGTCACCTGTGACCTTACTGGAAACAGTCTGCTTGTACCACCTTTTTCCAGGACCAAAACAGTCCCCACCACTCCCTCTAAAGTGCAGCTAATGTCTGTTATGTGTCACTGTCTGGAGGGTGCCACTTTGGCTCAGAGGCATCCCACTACCTGGTTTTTTGATCCAGCTATCACCTGGTTGTCATCACCAGCTTTTGGTGGCAGGAGTGGGGGGCGGGGGCCACAGAATGTAGGTAAATGCCAGGGAATTTGGGGCCTGAGTCTGAGTCTCCCACTTACTATGCAGGATGTCAATGTGCAGCTAGATAGGGCCCTTCAAATTCTTATTTTCCTGATAATTGAAGTGGGGAGGGCTTATGGGGGATGCCACATGCTGCAAGTGCCTGGCATGAGACTTGGTCCCCCTTTCTGCCATAGGTCTATATCCCCACTGATTATCTGGCTTTTGGAGAAAAAAAGTGAAATATTTATGAATGACTAGATAATGGATGCAAAGTGCCTGCATAGTTAGGATTGAGTAAGTGGCCACATCTGTTCCCCGAAGTGTGACACCTCCTCCCAGCAACAGCCCCTCCCTGGGGAAGGCAGGTGGCTGGAGACAGGATGCTCTCAGATCCTTACCCTCGCCACCTCTTCTCCCAGCCAGGAGAGGGTGACACATCCTTTCCCAAAAGACCCATCCAGCCTAGCAGAAAACCTTTAACTAATATGAGGTGTGGCATGCAAATCAATGGCTCATACCAGATACAACGCCCCCGCCCCTGCAACTACTAGCATGGGGGGTAGAGGGAGTACCCTGTGTTCACATCTGGTGCATGCTTTAATTCTTGGTTTAGTAATTAGATTAAAATGAGTGAACAAGTAATTACATTTAGTCAAGGAAACATTAGTCAGTTGATTTCACATCTGTGGGGAAAAAATCTTGCATTGCACTGGTAGCAAAGCTTTCCATGTATAGTTCATGAGGTAGACAAGATGCCATCTTCGATGGTGGGGAGACTGAGGCTTAGGGAGAGCTTGAAGATGGTGAGCAGCAACACCTGGTATGGAACCTACACCCTTTGCCCCCCAAAGCTTCCTGTTTTTGTTTTTTTTTTTTTGTCTGCAGTCAGCTGTCTCCACCAGCAGCACTGACTCATCAGGTATTGTTTAAATTGAGATCATCAAAAAGAAAATAGCATGATTCCAGGGTCAATAGTTTTCCATATTATGTGACTCTTGCTTTTCCCTTTCCACTTTAAAAGTGACACTGGGTGGTTTTCCGCCAGTTGAACACACTGGCTCCCCATTTAATAGGGAACCTTTTGCAGAGAAGAACAAATATTTAAGATGGGGTGTTTTTTCCCTTAGAGGAATGCTAAGCAGAGCATAAAGACGTGTTATTATCTTCCTCATATGTATGCGAGGAGGAGAGTTTGAATCTACATCCTTGTAAACCTGGAAGAGGACTGAGATAACGGACATTTCTTAATCCAGGGGCTCAAATTTCAACCGAATGCAACTTTTCTATCTAGCCAGACAGATGAGGAAATCCAGAAATATTATTATGAGGATGCAGAGAATGGGAAAAATACAGTTTGTACTTACATGGCAATGAAGAGATATCAAACTGTGCACCAGAATGCCATGAATCAGGACACCAGAGGGACTCTAGGGACAGATGAGGGACGTTAATACCCCTGCAACACGGTGACACAATGTGGCCCTGATGTTCCAGAAGGAAACACAGACATAAAAATCTAATATTAACATTGGGGGCCAAGGCGGAAGGGAAGGTGGAAAGGTTACTGGTGACAACGTGAATATCAAAATATCATTCTGCAATATAATTATAAATAAAATGGCTGTTAACTTTTAGAATGCCTGTTTATATTTATGTGATGTCAGAGCTTCCACCTCACCAACCTTTATATCAACTTTTATATTGGCGTTCTGAGCAAAACACCATCTTTCTTATAGTTTTTGTAAAACAATAGAGAGGCTGCGGTCATAACCATCTTTCAAGTGCACGGATCACATCTCTGTGTGGAAATGGTGTGTGTGCTGTGAACATTGGCATAAATAACTCACCGGAGACACCAAGAGTGACCAGAGCAGCATCGCCAATTTGACCTTTAACAGAAACAGACAAAAGATCACCCCTACATCCAAACACTTCACCTCACCCACAATTTGAGAACATAAGAAAGTCGAGATGGACGCCCCGACCAGCCCCTAGAATAAGTTTGACACAAAAAAGTGACTTAGCCTGGGTCAGGGAGACTGAGTTCGAGTCCAGATCTGCCACTAGCTAGCTTGGTAACTTTTAAAGAAATCAAACAAGCTCTTTATGCCTTCATCCTTGACAGAGATTTGGATGTATCCTTCAGATGAGACCCAAAATCACATTGAAGATTTCTAATTCCAAGGGATATATGCACTTCTAGGTTCACTGCAGTGCTATTTACAATATCCACATTATAAAAACATCCTAAGTGCCTAATGACAGATGAGTGGATTAAGATGTGTATATACCCAATGGACTCTACTCAGCTACTAAAATAAGAAGAAATATTTCTATTTGTGACAGCATGGCTGGAAGTAGCGGGGATAATGCTAAGCAAAATAAGTCAGAAGGAGAAAGACAAATACCAAATTATTTCACTCATATGTGGAATATAGAGAAACAAAGGAACAAACTAAGCCATAACAAACCCTAGAAATCTAATTGTAGAATAGTGACTACCAGAAGCGAGGCTGGGGGTGGGGAGTAAAGCAGGCACGGGGCCAAATGGACTGTGGTGAACTGTGGGTATTTTGGTGGTGGGAGTGGTGTAACATACATCTAAAGAGGCATGAACCTGCACCTTTAAATCATATACAAAACCAGCATTGCCTTGATTAAAAATAAATTAATTAAATTAATTAATTAATAGGCTTCTTGAGGTGCCCAGTCAGAAATTATACATCAAAATAAGGGCTATCTTACCCAAACAGGGAACCTGAAAAGGTGGCATACTTATTCCAAAGGTAAAATTCTCACAATGATTTGTGGACCTCAGGGGTCCAGCTGTCCTAAAAGGGAAGAATCCCAGCTCTATGACCACCGGGGCTGGGTTTAAATTCTGACCCCATCACTTACCTGCTGTGTGACTACAAGTAAATCACCTAACCTCTCTGAGATTCCATTTCATCATCAATAAAATGTGAACAGTTGTAGCCATCTAATTGCAAGGATTCAAAACCCACAGCTATCATAGTGACTGCTGTGCAGTGGATAATAGATGGCTGCTTCTTTTTTGTCCTTCCTGTCTCAGTTCATTTACAAATTTCACACCGAAACAGCCTTATAATATCTGCCCAACACATCAGCCATGACCTGTTGTTATGATTAAACAGTAGATGTGAGATGTTTTGAATATCTTAGTGGTCCTTCATATGTCCTCTGAGTGTTTTTTATATGTGAAATACTACTTTAGGTGGAGAAAGAGAGAATTTGGAAGTAATAAACATGCTAGCATGTGGGAGGGGACTTTTCTTTGCCCTCCTCATCTGTCAACCTTTAGCCACAAAGAAGATAATTTATGCCCCTACTTCATACATGAAGAAGTTCTGGAAAAGAGCTTCTACCTGTTCTCCCTCATTCTAATTTACTGTTCTCCAATGAAAGAATAAAAGTAAAAGTTAAATAGAAGTAAAAGTAAAAGAAGGAAGTAAATAAGAATAAAAGTAAAAGTGAAAAGTAAAGCCTTTCAAGAACTAACTTTGGACACTCACTTGGCTTCATGCACGTTAATCAATTCTCACAACAATGCTCAGCAGATGGCATGATTGTATCCCCATTTTACAGATGAGGAAATCAAGACAAAGATCTATCTGTCACTTGCCAGAGAGTTCACTCAGCCAGTAAGTAGCGAAGCCCAAAATGCCCTGGGGGGAGACACACAGCCTTGTTCACTTTGCAGACACAGAGAACCCTTATACCCCCTATACAACCAGTCAATTGGACATGGAAATGGAGCAAGAGGAAAGGGCAGGCTGCCTCCTCCCCCAGGAGCAGGTCAAGCTGGCAAGCTCAGTGTCAGGTACACATCTACTAAAAGCCCATATGTTCACACTCATGACAGCAAAGAAGGACTATTCAGATGTGAATGAGGAGGCTGAGACTGGGACTCTGCTTTTCGGTTCTGTCACCTATGCATGACTCTCCAGGAGCTCGGACTGGGGACATCAGGATTGGCACGCACTATTGCACACACCACTGCTGCTTAAACTCACAGTCTCTGTCTCCACCCAGAAACCAGCTCTGCACTCACTAGTCCTTGAGTGGCTAGATTCCCATGGGGTGTGGAAACCATACTTTTGCCTCCAGTCTAGATGCTACTCTCCAGTCCAGAGTTGACCCAAGTTTTTCTTTGGGGTTCCTGGGATGTACCCAGGTTATAAAGCTGTTTAATATTTTACTTTGGATCATGTAACACTCTCACCCACAAAGAATAGAAAAATTGGTTAGTATTGGTGCCTAAAGAGACAGATCAAGTTTTATTAGAGATGTTCACAGGTCTTGTGATTCTCGAATTGTGGCCCTCAAACCAACACCATCTACATCACCTGGGAATGATCTGACCTGTCCTCAGCCTATAGAATCAGACTCTGGGTCTGGACCAGACAACACTTCAGTGATCAAGCTCTCCAGATGACTCTCAAGCACCCTCAAGTATGAGACCCCAGCATAGAGATCACCCATCAATCCATTTTGCCAGGTCTACCAGGCATGAAAGCAAAGATGTGACCACACTTTCCAGCGTAATGACTGCCTTAGAGGAGCCCCATCCACACCACAGCACAGAGTGAAATAAATTTCCCTGTACAAGAGCCGGAATGGATTTAGCTAATACAAACATGGAAACCATGTCAGCAAGTATCCATGGGGAAAATGCCCTGATATTGCTTTCCCATTACTTGGGATTGCGTTATCACCTATTTTGAACAAAAAACACCATTTTAGAAGAGAAAATACAAGCAGGATGCCTTGCAACTAAAATAAATGACTGTCACATTGTATGTTCCTTCACCTATTCCCAACTGCCTGCTTTCTCATGTTAAACGCACACATGCACACGCACCCCTACACCCACTTTCAGAACAAGACCCCAATCCCATCAGTTAAAGTAAATCTAACAGTAGTGAAATTCAGGGCTAGAATTAGAAAGGCACTTCATGTGCTGCAGAATCATTACTCAAGTTGGGATGAGCAAGAATGATAGTGTGATTAAACCCGTAATACGTTCTGTTTTTTACAAACATTTATTTTTTAGAGCAGTGTTAGGTTCCCAGCAAAATTGAGAGGAAGATACAGAGGATTCCCATATACTCCCTACCCCACCCACATATTGCCTCCCTCATTATCAACATCCCCCACCCAGAGCAGTACATTTATAACAGATGAATCTACATTGACATACCTTAATCACCCAAAGTCCACAGTTTACATTAGGGTTCACTCTTAGCAATGTACATTCTGGGTTTGGACAAATGTATAATGATATGGACCCACCATTAGAGTATCATAAAGAGCATTTTCACTGCCCTAAAAATCTCTGTGGTCATCTGATTCATCCCAAGCCCCTAAAGGGAAAAAAAAAAAAACCAACCTGGAAATCAGTCGTCTTTTTACTGTTACTATAGTTTTGTGACATTCCATTTCAAAGTACATGCACATGGAAACAAGCAGCGTTATAAGGCCTGAAGCTTATGCACAAGGCAGCACCTGCAAATGGATTTTCTGTGTTTGCATCCAGTCCTTTACCTTGCTGTCACAATCTCATTAAATGGAGAATTAACTCAAGCAAAGAGTATGGGTGGGTGGATACCTCGTGTGCTGGGATTTGCCCTTGTGTCTGCTGTGAGCTCCTCAGAGCCAGAAGCTCTTGGTCTGTGCCCCAAAGACCCACCAACGCACTTGGGCAGCGTCCCCTTGCACACAGTCCTCTGACCCTTGGGTCTCAGGGTTCCCTCTTCTCAGGGCAGCATCCTGAACACTTCTGTATTTTCTCCATTTGGACCGAGAAACTCCTTTTCTCCCCTGCTGGCTGTCACTGGAGCCACTCGCTGCCCACCGGGCTGTCCTTCCGGGTCACGCTGAGACCAGCTGGGAGGTCTGCTCAATTCCTGGCTTCTATGCTGCTTCCAAAACCAAACCAGAATGCTAGATAGGAAGAGGATAGTCTAAAAATCACCAAAAAAGATGAGAATTTGGGATCCCTACCTCCTACTTCAAGTTCTGAGGGAAGGCGTTACTAGTCCTCTTATTTGGCCTTCCCCTTCATGCAGATCTTTTTTTTTTTTTAAGATTTATTTATTTATGCATGTAAGCTGGGGTGTAGGCCAGAAGTGTTCACCAGAGACCACCAGAGACAGAGTGGGGAGCAGAACAGGCAGATTGAAATACACTGCTGAGGGGAGCAGCAGGCAAGGCAGGAGAGGTCTGCTGCGCCATGTATCGAACTCGTGCTGCAGTGGCTCTGGGTAGCTTCATAGTGCTGCACTCAACCCGTTGCGCCACTAGGGAGGCCCTATCCTTCATGCAGATCTTGTCTTAGTAACTGTCATCTCAGCTTAAGGACAGTGTCTACTCTTTCGAACCACCCGGTGGCAATCAGTGTGCTGGAAGTTAACATGGGGAGCTCATCTAGTCCTGTGACAACATTGTGAAGAAGATAATACCACTTCTATTAACAGAGCCTGAAACAGACCCAGAGAGGCAAAGGAACTTGCCCCAGACAACAAGAGCCTGACACAATTCATTTTGACTATGTCTGTCTCCCTGCTTCCTCCCACCCTCAGACACAGGACAGCACCCTGGGGGGCTCTCACCTCAGTTGTCTCTCAGGCAGCCCCAACCTGATGACTTCCACACTGCTGAGGCTCTGGGCCATCCAGGGGAGCTCATCTCTGACACTCTCCCTGGTATCATTGCTACAAAACAGTCCAAGGCCAAGGCTATTTAGTCTGACCCTCCTAGTCCAGTTCCAGAGGCCAGTGCGATTAATTCAGACTAACCATGTTCAATCACTTCATCTCCCTGTTTTTCTGGTTCCTCATCTGATACAGAGGCAAGAATGCCATTCTTCTCCCCATCATCAAACATCATGAGGCTCAAATAATAAAGGTGAGGGGAAGGGACAGAAGAAATAATGCAGCAAATCTTAAGTTAGAAGTTTCAAAGGAAGGGCCTCCATGATGGTGCAAGGGGTTAAGTTGCAGCACTATGAAGCTATTAGTAGCCACTGCAGCATGAGTTCAATCCCCAACCAGGGAGCTGACCCACATGGCGCAGAAGACCTCTCCTGTCTTGCCCACTGCTCCCCTCAGTAGTGTACTTCAGTAGATCCGCCTGTTCTTCTCCCCACTCTGTCTCCGGTGAATCCTCTCACCACCCCACACCACTAGCCTACACCCCAGAATAAATAAATAAATAAATCTTTTTTAAAAAAGAAGTTTCAAAGGCAATATTGACATAGAATAGATATCACCAAAAAAAAAAGAAAAACAAAGACAAATTTGCAGGCAAACTATAGAACTGAGACATACCACAAGTAAGGGGGATGGAGAAGGTTCAAAAAAGGGAGAGAGAAGAACACAACAGACTGTGCTGATGGTTTACCGGTGATTTGGGGGTGGGAGTCACCACGGTCCTTTCTATCCCAATTCTGAGCCCCATGAATTACCCAAATTGGAAAATTTATCCCCAACAAGCAATTGTCTGTTGTAGAGATTGCCAGGAAATGCTGGCTGTCAAACTATATTTCTAATTAGTTAAAAAAAGTTGTCATATGTGCATATATAAAAAGGTCCTGGGTGAAACACCGGTGTTATCTTGTTCTCACAGAACCTGGAGACTAGCAAAGCATGGCCTTGGGTCTGCATTTCAATAGTATCCGTTTTTTAAATTAGCTAACTTGTTCCAGAATGAAACTATTTGCTGATGAAGACTAAATTTCTGTCCCTTTTCCTATCCCTTTTCTGTTTGTCCTTCCCCAGAGTGACTTGCTCTGTCATCAGCAACTTCCAACAAGTTCTCTCCCACCCTGGACACAGGACTCGTCAACACCCTCTGCTGATAGTATGGATGGAAGACAGAGGGCTTGAGTGGTCTTGATAACAGTGGCAGGAAAAAAATCATCAAATTTCCTTTGAGGAAGAGAGGAGTCACCAAATGAGAAGTCACTCAGGATACTGGCTCTTACTGGAGCAGAAGGAAGCCCGACAGGGGGTTATGTGTGGGAAGAGCATCATTCCACCATCTAAATCCCAGCCTTTCAGGCAGGTTGCTATGGCTGTACAACAGCATAACGTTAAGCCCCAACTAACCAGGGGTGAGTAAATGTTAGAAACACAAAGTAATATCTGGCATTTAATCAGCCAAAACTGGGTATAGTGCCAGCCCCTATCACCAGTCTTATTTCATTTCGTGCCCGTGACAAGCTGCAATCCTGCTACATCAGTTATCATTTCCCCCACTTTACTGCTAAGGAGACTGAGGCTGAAAGAGGGTAAACCCAAACAGTTAGTAAATAACAGCTCAGAACACCTCGCATGCGGGCCCCAGAGGAGGAGGCTCAAGAGAGGAGGAATGGCTCAAGACAAGAAAGATGTCTTCCAAAAGCTTCAAAATTACTATCAATAATAGAGTTGTAATGAGCTATTGAGGAAAACGCTGAATGAAGCGTCTTCCCTTTTGAAGTTGACTGTAATGAAGATGTTTTTATCTCCTAAACCTTTTCAGAAGCCAAGCGCACCCATGCACAGGACTGGATGATGACAAAGTCTAGGTGTTCTATGTTCTCTACCCTCTAAAACCCTAACCTCCAACTTGCCATTATGATACAAACCAATGCTCTTGTATTGAACAAGCCAGGACAACCTGGGCAAATCCACACACTACAAGAGGCTGGCGTAAGACTTCTATGGCTCAAACATCTCTCAACATGTGATCTAGAGACACCCTCAATGAGACTTCTTTCTCTCGTTTGAGTTGAGTGTTCTGTGCCCTACACATATTTGGAGCTACCTGACTATCTACAATGAAGTTTTGTGGGTTTTTTTTATTTTATTTTTTTTAATTGTTATTTATGTCTTTTACATTTTGTATTCCCCTTGGGCAGCCCACCACCAATTCACCCGTGGAAAAGCATTTCTGATTGAAATTTGGGCTACAAAGAAATGACCAATGGAACAGAAACAAGACCCTGTCTGAGGGAGTCTAGAAATGATTATCCACAACCATTTCTTCTCCTCTTCCAGGTATGAGGAATGTCCCCCTTGTGCCATTGCAGGGGCATAACAGCCCTGAAGGCTGTGAGCTATTGTGCTATGCACTCATCAAACTTTAAGAGGAGGGGCCTCCCTGGTGGCACAAGGGGTCAAGTCTCAGCACTGTGAAGTTACCATCAGCCACTGCAGCACAAGTTCAATCCCCGGCCAGGGAGCTTCCCACATGGTGCAGCAGACCTCTCCTGTCTTGCCCGCTACTCCCCTCAGCAGTGTACTTCAGTAGATCTGCCTGTTCTGCTCCCCACTCAGTCTCTGGTGAATCATCTCACCCCCCACACCTCTGGCCTACACCCCAGTTCTTGTATGCATAAATAAAGCCTTAAAAAAAAACTTTAAGAGCAGACCCTCCAGCTGCATGTTCCCTAAGAAGCTACCAAGAAACCCAGTCTCACCAGTGCAACAGGGTAATGGTGAAGCCTCCCTCTGCCTGGATCCTTGAGAAACTGTGAAGAGCAGGGCTTATGATCTGACACATCACACAAGTACAGCGAGAGCTAGATAAAATTTTATTATGTTAAAAATTAAGCACTGAGATATGGAGTTCTTCATTACTGCAGCAGAGCCTAACCCTGCTTAACTCACACATTTCTGGTATGACACTCTCCCAGGTACAGTAGAGTCAAGGATACCCCTGTGTTGCCATTCTCTCTTCATTGTCAGAGCAGGTACATGGCAGTTGTAACAGCAGTCAAGACAGTAGGTGACCCATGTTTATTATGTTTTGGTAGATGTAGCAGGGAGCAAGTTATACTTAAATGTAAATAGTGAAAGCAAAAAGTAAGCTGAATACTTTTTTCCTTGAGGTACAGTTAACATTTAATCAAAATTTACTCTGTGCTAAATATATTGAGAATATTATTTCTAATTCTACAACCTTTCTACAATAAAAACAGGTGTTCTAATTCCCAGTCCACGTGTTAGGAAGCTATGATTCATGGCGACCGGTTTATTCAAGGTCACACAGGGAAACTGGGCTGTCAGTACAGATATCTCTTGTTCCAGAGACTGGTTCTTCACTCCATGTCAGGAGCCTACCCATTTAATCTTCTTTGGACAAATGATAGGTAGGTAGATGACAGAATGTTTAGCAACCAGGGGCCATCACTGGTGGAATCAAAATCAAAAGAAAAGAGAGCTTATAAATTTGCAGGAAAAAGATACATTTCTCAGAAAAAAATAAGATATTAAAATAAAATACATTGAAAGACACCACAAGGCTGTGTTTTAAGAGCAGGATCTGTATTTAAAATCCAGCCATTTTTTTTTTTCCTGATCTGGGAACTTTACAGGGTCTTTACACCTGAAACAAGAAAGCATGTATTGTACAGAAAAGGAAGAATGATGTAAAATATATATAAATAAAAATAAAATAGGGCCTCCCTGGTGGTGCAGCGGTTGAGCGCTGCGTTGTGGAGCTGTCGGCAGCGAACGATGCGAGTTCGAAGCCCAGCAGAGGAGAATCCCACATGGTGCAGCAGACCTCTCCTGCCTTGCCCGCTGCTCCTCTCAGCAGTGTATTTCAGTCAATCTGCCTGTTCTGCTCCCCACTGTCTCTGGTGAACCCTCTCGCCTCCCCACGCCTCTGGCCTATACTCCACTTTGTATGTATAAATAAATAAACCTTTTAAAAAATAAAATCCAGGTTTACTCCCATTCATGATCTATGTGCCTTGAGATAAGTCACCTACCTCTATTTCCTTAACTGTAAAGTAATAATAAAATAATCCCTGTTTTATTGGGTCTTTGAGAGGACTAAGTCAGTGGGTATAAGCCCAGGGCATAGAACAAAGATCTGACACAGTGTGGACCCCAAGATTTTCCTTTCCATTTCATTTGAATGGACTATAGAGGTAGAGGGGGCAAGGGGAGACCACCGCAAAGACTGATGTCTAAAGTGTAGTTCCTAAGGGGCAGGAACCCCACCTCCTACTCTTTCGTGCTCACCAACAGCCTTGTTCCTTGGAATAAGTGTGGCTGGTGATGACACCATCCTATGTCAAAAATGAGGTCCTGCACTCCTTGAGAAATAAAGCTTATTTTAAATATGGGATGATCTTGCACCCAAACCATAGATGACATTGAAATCAAGCCCAAGTTTTGGGTCATTCTGCTTCATTGAATGAGAGCCAGAGACAAGGCAACACCCCATCACTGGGAGCAACTGCAGACCCAGTTAGCTTCTTGGTCCCCAGACCTGCTGCGAGAGGATGAGCACGTGCCCCCGTACTCCCTCAGCTTAGTTTTATACCAGTTTTGCTTCAGGCGCATCTCTCAAAAGCACCTCTTAACCTTGATTTTATGAGCTTCACAGCTGAGAAAAACCTCATTATAATGGTATAATGATTATTATAATAACACTTTCAAGTTATTTTTTTATTATTTATATTTTCAGCATAACCCAGATGAAGGCCTTGCATATGTATTAGCAATTCTCACAGCCATGCTGAGAAACAGACAGGGAGAGCAGAGAGGGATAGGCAATTTCCTTATTTAACAGGAGAGGAAATAAGCACACTCACTGTCAACTGCTAAAAAGTCACACAATTTGCCCAAGGCCAATCATTGATACTACTTGAGTAGAACAAAAATCCAAGTTCAATGCCAAAGAGTCCAGGATTCACTATCTAGTAACTAGAGGAATCTTCAGTTTCAAGTTTACCTGTACAGGATCTAGAATCTCTATACCCCACAAGTATAGGCATTTGCACATGGTAAAGATTCCTAAGGTTCAATAGGAAGGAAGGGAGGGAGGGAGGGAGGAAGGAAGGAAGGAAGGAAGGAAGGGAGGGAAGGAGGGAAG
>PVIJ01002888.1:41635-84946 GCA_004024925.1 Scalopus aquaticus | reverse complement strand
AAAAATTTATTGTAGTTACTTCTTGTCCTTTCCTTTCTACAACCTCTTCAAAAAAATATTGGAAGACTGGTCCCCAATTCACCGGCCCAGACATTTGCCCATTCTCTGCTCCATAAATTCAGTTTCTGGTGTAAAAACATGTGTTAAGTCGGCCAAGAGTGAATCCCTGCAGGCTTGAAGATGTGGCATGAAGCAGACTGCTGCAAGCACAAAATTTCTTTGTGCTCTCGTGTTTTATCTTTTAATAATTCATGCAGATTTCACATTTCAGTGCCTAATGTATCTGTTTGTTTAATACCAAAAAAATGATATGAAATACTTAGCAGCTAAATTACTTGACTTTCTCCACCTGCTCCCCCCAATATCAAATCAAATTGACTCTACAAGATGTGCTGTGTTCATGGTGTGTCCCATATGATGTTCCACCTGAAGGAAGCGGCACCCAAATTTAAGGGGCACAGACCCTGGGGGTCAGGCCCAGCCTCCCAAACATGACCCCAGCAGCCCTGTCTGCCTGAGTTCTCCCCATCAACTCTCATCCCTCCAAGCTGTATATACCAGAGGTAACTAGCTCAAGCTTCTTGCACCTGTCTGAATACATACTTTCAAAGGTCAGCAGCCAGGGCTTTTCTGTAGAACTAGGTAGAGCGGCACCGTGCACAGGACTGAAGTGAGCTGTCACTTACACTCACCTTAGACTGTCGTCCCCTTCCTATTTGCATAGTGTCATTGTGATACTTAGTCTACCATTTATGTATAAATACCAAACATGCAGCAGCTTTGTGCCTTCTCTGAAGAAGAATGGAGAGCTTCTGTAAGCTTCTAACCTCCTGCCATCAGCAGTCGACCACCCACACCACAGCTTCTCCCCTGAAATGAAACTTTGCTGTCATCACCCTCAGTCCTCTGTCTTCCCAGCCCTTAGATTTTTTTTAAAGATTTTATTTTATTTATATATACAAGCTGGGGTACAGGCCAGAGGTGTGGGGTGGCAAGAGGGTTCACTGGAGACAGAGTGGGGAGCAGAAAAGGCAGATCAGAAGTACACTGCTGAGGGGAGCAGCGGGCGAGGCAGGAGAGGTCTGCCGCACCATGTGGGATTCTCCCCAGCCGGGCGTCGAACTCGCCTCGCCGCTGCTGACAGCTCCACAGCGCAGCGCTCAACCGCTGTGCCACCAGGGAGGCCCCCAGCCCTTAGATTGAAGCCCTATCAATGCAAAACTGAACATTTTGTTTTGTCACTCTTTTTTTTCATTATAAAAATTATACATGTTCATCATGAGACATTTATAAAATACCAAAAAGCAGGACAATCGTGGACCAGCCCACAGCGCAGAGACAGCCAGTATTAACATTTTGATACTTTCCAGTCTTTTCTCCCCATTTTTCACTTATCTTTAATCATAAAGCACACAGAGTATTAACAATTTAACATGATTAAAAACTCCTAATTATTACTGAACACAAACAATAATTGCTCTTTCATTTCAAAGTCCCAAATGGGAGTGAGTGAAATGTAGCTGGTTACTTAGATGCTCGAACTATTTTTCATGGCAGCTAAGCAAACCTAGAAGGCAAACTTGACAGTGCAGCCCTATCTTTGCTCTCAAGAAGTTTCCTGAAGTGGGCCATCAGCTCTGGCTATTGGCTTTCCCAAAGGGTAGAATGAGTATACCTACCCTTGTCAGCACCCAGGTGTAGGTGGGAGATAAAACCCCTTTTTTCTACTTGTGCTAAAGTATTATTTCCCATAATGTCATTTTAAAAATCTCAGGAATACGACTCAGGAAAGCGTGGGTCAAATCCTATTTTTGTACTTGTCCAGTCCCAATGAAGTCCAAAAGGCAGAAAAGAGAAAGAGTTGCTAACTGTGATGATGATAATGATGGTGATGATAACCTGTCAAAGCCTTGCAGCCAAAATTAACAGGAGCATCCTTGGAACTGAACAAAGATGGGCTTATTCAACTCATTGCAGCAAGGGGGGGATGCGCCCCTCAGAGAGCAGGAGCAGCTCAGTAAGAGGATGCTAGAAAACTTTATAATCAGATTTGGGCTTAAATTGGGAGATTTGGGGGCAGGTCCAAGAAAAGGGGACTTACCTCTGGTTTGGATGCTTCCAGTAAAAAGGGGTGGTTTTGTAATTAATTAACGTGATCATTCTTATTTAGAAACTGACAAGAACAGAGCACAGCTGAGGATGTAATCAGTAAACAAGCACAGTCACATATATTAACCAGCACAGGGGATGTTTGATGATTTTTGTGGTTGGGTCTTGTTCTTCTTTCGTCTGTATTTAGACATGAATATGAAATGAGCTTGTTTGTGTCTCACACAGTCATGGTCACGGGCAGCCTTGTCTGAGGCTGGTGTTCTGTGACACTATTTATGCTCAGAAGAGAACACCAAGGCTTGGCTGGGAGTGCCAGAGTGGTGCCAGCATGCAGGGGCTGCATTTGCTCCAGCCAACCTTATTAAATAGCTGCTGTTGTCCTTTTTATATTAAAGAGGAAAACAAAAACTTAGATAAGAAATTTGTTGAGGTTCAACAGTTAGAAAGTGACAGGAACTGAATACAGTTCTGACGCCAAAGCCCAGTGTCCTGTCACTCACACTAAGCTTCAACCTCATGTTGAGATTGCCACTGCACTTTTTTTCATAGATAATATATGGAATGTAGTTCATAATTCAAAATGTATAAAGCAAGTCTCTTCCCACCTCAAGGCCCACCCCCAAGCACCCTATTCTTCTCCGGGGGCCACACTGTCCCCACTTTTCTCAAAGTCTCTTATTTGCAGGGTTTGTAGTATGTGGATGGAGTGAATCCTTTTAAAAGGAGCACATTGGGAGAAATAGCTGGTAATGTCCGACTTAACAAATTGCTTACTCTTGCTCTGTTCTTCCAAAAGCTCTTTCACAAGGTTTCCGTAACTCAAACATTGATTAAACACAAGCTATTTTCCAGACACTGGACTCAGCACTAAACAATGAATTGAACCAGCGGCTTGCCCTTGAGGGGTGCACAGTTTAGCGGAGAGAAAGACATGAATGAATCACAGCTGGTGACTGGTGAGGGACAGAGAGGGCGGCCCAAGGACAGTGGTACTAGACTGATGGAAAATAAATCCTCCACCAGCATCCTGAAGACGGGCAGGGATTTACCCAGTGGACAGAGGTAAAATTAGAACTTTAAGGGAGAGGGAGAAAAGGTCTATTTGAGCAATAACATGAAGATATGAAAGATTAGCAATGGCTCAAGTGACTAGAGCAGAGGTGTCTGGAGCAAGAGGCAGGCAAAGGGTCTAGAAAAGTGGCCAAGCACCCTATCATGAGGGGCATTCTCCCAGGAATTAAAGAGAATAGTACCAGAGTTGTGTGAGATAGATTGTGGAAAGGATTGAAAATTCTAAAACACTGGACAAAGGTAATGAACCATTAGCCCTTGCTTGTAATGACTGGTAATGATGAGTCAATAGTTGCTGTCCTCGGTTGCTGCTGGTCACTCCCCATCTCAATGATGCTACTTCTATGTTTACCACTTGCATGGGCACCTACTGAGGACTAAGATCACAGAGGTCACTGAAAGGAAGATGGTGACCAGTTGTGCCCTTGACCCTTCAGTCAGACACTAGGGGCACCTATAGCGAGGCTCCATTAACAAAGACTACCTGGAATTCTTTGGTGTCCAGGTTTTATCAAAAGTGCATCTAAGATAAATCATGTTTCAGAAAGAAGATTGAAGGGTCATGTCATCCTCTCCCACCTCAAAGCATCCGGTTTGAATCTCAGCAATTATGCTCCTGAATTGCATTAGCAAAGGCACGTGTAAATTGTTCCCACTGGTTGTACCTGTTGCAGGGGTTCTTGACTGCCTTTTAAAAATATGTCGATATTTAGACCCAAGATGTTCTCAGGTACTTTACCTAGCATCTAATCAGACTTTGTTGTTTTACAAAAGGTGGTTCTAAATGTGCAGCCTTGGTTAAGTATCGCTCCTTTAAAAACAAAATCTGGGTATGTTAACAAGAGTCTTCATATAAGCTACTACATCTAAATTGATTTCTCTCTAGAGTACATAAGTGTTATTGAGTATGATGTCTATTATCCACATAGCTTATTATCCCAAAGACAGAGTCTTCTAGGACAGAATTTCATAACAAACACTGTAACCCGTCAAGTGTTTTTCTGTGATATCAAGAAGTTCCAAGCCCAATTTGATACCACAGGAGTACAGGTTTTGGAACCAGACAGTGTAGTTCTACCTAGGTGCCATTAAGCAAAGGGTTCAATTTACTCATCTACAAGATGGAGATAATCACATAAACTGCCCAGTGTGAGAGTTAGAATTAAATATAAACATAAATGTATAGAAAAACTTAGCACCTGGCATAGAGAATCAATATATTTTATCAATAAAAAGTAATTGGCTTGACATATTGATTTGATTTAGTTATCCTTCTGTAAAATGGAAATTATATTTACCATTTTATCAACTAAGTGAGTGCCAAGCTTCAAGACAGAGTACTCACTTATCAATTTTTATCATTCCCCAATAAATAATGTCTCTTATTCAAACTAATCTATGTTGGGGTCTCCTCCTAGCCCTCCAAACAAATATTTATGTGTATCTTTCATCTATACCACTGGTCAAAAGTGAGACTGTTACTGACTTTAAAAGGCCCTAATCTGTAGTATCTTGGTGTGCTGAACATGAATATAACCCTGAAAATTTTTTATTAGCTCTTGTTTTGAAGATATTTCATATAATTCATTTTCTATGTTTCACCATGTAAATTTATCCAGTAGGACTGCAACAGCATCTTAAATCAGCCTAGAATAATGTAATATTGCATCACATTGCATAATAAATACCATCATGCACACATCATCCAGAGTTGATTTCATCATTTCTGATGCAATGCAATACTACTGCCAGGTGGCTGCTGAAGTAAGCTGACCTCAGCAGTGCACTATATAAAGTCCTGTCAGGTTAAGCATTGAAAATATTTCAGACTTTGCGTGAGACAGTTTAAGGGGCTGTTCCATGGAACTGTTATTGTTTTGTCCATTTAGGCACAATAAAGAACAGTAATGCCTCGAAAGTGTGTTAATAGCATGGATACTTTCTGCTCTATTTGTGGGGAAGTGTCATTTGCCAACCAGAAGAAAAGTATCACTTCTCAAGTGAAGAAGGCTTATCATCTCTCCTTCGGATGCAAGGTTGGTGGCCAAGACAAGCCTTGGGCCCAGCATTTATGCTGTGCTACATGTACAATACTGCTTTCACAGTGGTTAAATGGCAAAACACCATCAATGCCATTTGCAGTCCCCATGGTGTGGAGAGAGCCAAGCAACCACAGAAAAGACTGTTACTTCTGCTTGGTTCCTCCTCTTTCCAGTGGAATAACGAAGCAAAAGAAGTCGCGAATAGTCTATCCAAACATTCCATCTGCATTGAGACCAGTTCCACATGGTGAGGGACTTCCTATTCAAGAACCTCCAGCACAATATTCTCTTGATTCATCTGATGAGGACAAGGGTGAGCTGACCTGTTCTTCTCCTGTTCCATCAGCATGCAGTGATCCAGATTTTCACTGTGGTGCATCATCTACCCCACACAGACTAACACAGGTAGAACTCAGTGACCTGGTTCGTGATTTAGACTTATCCAAGAACAAGGTAGAATTGCTGGGATCAAGCCTCCAACAATGAAATCTTCTAGAAGAAGATGTCACAATTACTTTATATTGAAAGTGTCACTAGCAGTTGAAGCCCTTCTTCAGAAAGGAAAGTACTCTGGTATTCTGTTCTGATATTGAGGGCCTCATGAATGCCTTAGAAATCATTCATTACCCACAAGAATGGAGACGGTTTCTAGAATTCAAAACTTAGTCTTAAGGCTGTGCTTTTGCACAATGGAAACTGTCTTCCATCTATTCTATTCCTGAACAGCTGTACAAGAGATAAGTGAAGAAATCTAAGAAGTAGTCTATGAATTGATTTTTTACAGGTATTAACCATAGGTCTATTACTATTGGCATGCATTTTGTGATGTAAACATCCATTTATTGCAGATTACAAAAAAATTAGAGCCAAAATTAGAATTTGACTGGCATATTCGTGTTGAGCACATACAAATTGATAGGAAATGATTAATTTTATTTCAGTAACATGATGTTTTAAAAAATTTGTTGACCAGTGTAATCTTTGAGATAGGGACTATGCTTCATTTGTCATCTTCATGCCTTAACATAGTTCCTGAAATGTGAAAAATAATATTGCAAGCCTCCCTGGTGGTGCAGGGGTTAAAGTCTCAGCACTATCAAGCTATCTCCAGCTACTACAGCATGAGTTCAATCCCCATCCCTGGCCAGGGAGCTTCCCACATGGTGCAGCAGACCTCTCCTGTCTCCTCCGCTGCTCCCCTCAGTGGTGTATTTCAGTCTGTCTCTGGTGAATCCTCTCACCGCCCCCCACACCTCTGGCCTACACCCCAGTTCTTGTATGCATAAATAAATAAATCTTTAAAAATAAATAAATAAAAAATGATAATGTTGCAGCAAACTCAAAAGGAAAGAAATCTTAAATATTATCCCATCAAATCCTTCATTCTACAAATGAGAAAACAGAAGCCCACGAAGGATGTCCCTCCGCAGAGTCCAACACCCATTCTAGAGACTACCCAAGAATACAGAGACTTATGTGCTTGTACAATAGCAGTCATTTCTTTTTTTATTTTTAAATATTAATTTATTTTTTTCATAGGAGAACTAGGGGGTAGGCCAGAGTGTGGGGGAGTGAGAGGATTCACTAGAGACAGAGTGGGGAGCAGAACAGGCAGATCTACTGAAATACACTGTTGAGGGGAGCAGGTTATGAGACAGGAGAGGTCTGCTGAGCCATATGTGGGTGAGCTCCCTGGCCATGGATCGAACTCAGGCTACAGCAGTGATAGTTTGATAGAGCTGAGACTTAACCCTTAGGCACCAGGAAGCTCCCAAAAGCAGTCGTTTCTAAATGGCAGTTGTTATTTTAAAGGTAGCAGCAATGGGGATCTTCTCCTTCATTGATACATCCATCCACAATCCCAGAAGCCAAATGGCAGCCCAGATTGATGCCAGCACTGACAGGAGTCAGCACGGTGCGGCCCCATAGTGCCTGGTGCACACGATGGACCAGTGGGCTGCAAAATTAAACTCCTCTTTTTAGAAGCCATTTGTGTGTTAAGGAAGAGAATAAATAAGCTAACACCATGGCCAGTTAAGAAAGGCGCCCAGACAGAGACTTTATGTGACTCTTGCAGGCCAACAGGGAAAAATGAGTTTTTGTAATTGAAATTGTAATGGAATGAGTGGGGCATAGCGGGGAGAGGGCGGGTTGTTCCCAGAGCTGATATCAGGAGAAGATGGCTTGCAGTCGCCATCAATACATTTGGCAACGCTAATGTTTCTGTGATAGAGCAAGAGTAAGATTCCAGAGGCAGTTGTGGGGCCCTGAGTGTGGGAGAAGTTTGGGTTCTGGAACAGTGCAGAAACTCAGCCACAATGGGACAGTTTTCTGACTGCCAGACAAAGCAGCCTCCTCTTCCAGGTCTTCTGTTCTGTGCTCCAGGAAGGTCCCAAGAGCAGTCGTTTCTAAATGGCAGTTGTTATTTTAAAGGTAGCAGCAATGGGGATCTTCTCTTTCAGTGATACATCCATCCCCAGTCCCAGAAGCCAATGGCAGACCCAGGAGCCAGGCACTGGTCCATCCCACCCTGCCTAACCACCCACACAGAGAGGGTGCATATGCCTTGCCTTGTCTCCTTCTGGATGAAAGGATGTGACAGGACTAATGTTTACTTGCTGGTAGAATGTGATGAGAGCTTCCTCTGAGCTGAGCACTAGCCTGGGAACTGAATGGTAAGACTGGCAGTTGTTGCCCTCAGAGCATTCACAATTTTTAGCCCCAACAAAACCCTGTCAGTTCTAACAGAAGAACTTCAGAAACAGAGTATTTTGGAAGAGACCTTCAAATTATTCTATTCTCGGGCCAGTCACATAGAGAGGAAAGGGAACTTATCTTAAAAGCCCAAAGTCATGGAAATAAGAGCCAACCTACCAGCTCCGAGATTTTGGACAATTTACAGCTGACTATTGACAACACAGGTTTGAACTGTTTTTTCTGCCCACAAATTCTGTATTCATAGATTCAACTGAAGATGTGGGTTGGTTGAATGAATCTTCAGGTGCAGGCTCCGTGGATACAGGGGGGCAACTATAGCAACTTGAGCATCCTCGGGGTTTGGTGTCTGTGGGGGTCTAGAAGCCAGTCTTCCATGGACACCAAAAGATGGCTGTAGTTAAGTTTGGGGACACTCAAGGATTTGCAGTAGCATGGGGTGTAAGTGCCCTGAACCTCCTTTTTCAAGATCCACTGTATTTAGGCTGCAATATCTTCATTGAGAGGCAGGGATAATAATAGTGACTTAGGAGTTAGTGGAGAGGGGAAGCAGCTAGCATGGGTGGGGAAAGCAAGGTGCCTGACACAGCCCAGCTGCACTTGTGGCGCTGTTCCTAGGTGGGGAGGGAGTGAGAGAAGAGAAGACACTGGAACCCCAGATGCCCCTGAGTGTCAGCCTGACAGACACTGAGCACCAGGATCATAACACACTCAACTCTCAGTGACTGGCTCCTAGAGATGACTGTCACACAGTGGATTCTCATTCTTGATTGTTTGTTTGTTTAAAATAAATTCAATTTTAGGGACAATATAGTTCCTTCCACCCACTGGAAAGACAACAGCTCACCACTCATCACGCCTTTCTCTCCACCTCCCCATCTCTCCAAAGCCCAGCCCCACTTCTCTGCACAGCCAGAACTCATGTGGATTCTTCCCTATGGGGTAAAAGAGAATTAACCCGGGGAAGGTTGGCTTTGGAATCAGACCATCCTATGTACAAAGTTCCGCTACAGCACTGACATCACTCACTGACATACCCTCTCTATGCCTCAGTTTTCTCGTCTATGAAATGGGAACAATGACAATACCATTCTTATCAATAAACTGCAAGGACTGAATAACTGCATATACGTCAAATGCTTAGCACAGAGCTTAGCACGTAGCAGCATCCAATAAATGTCCATTGCTGCTGCTGCCATCTCCATTAATTTTCTTTTTCAGGTGAAACAAATAGTTCCTCCTTCACAGACTGTTGTGAGAAACCATTTATATACCTACTGTGGCCTGAAAATTCTAGGCGTCCTCCTTCAATCAAGTACTATGTCATCCCTGCTATTAATATTTAAACTTGGTGGAGAATATCAGGATCAATACGGACATGTCCACCCAGGGCAGGACATTTACTTGAGCAAGAAATGTAATTTAACCCAACAGGAACCTGTGCGGCATGACTTCCCACCTTCTCCTCCCCTGCTCAGAGACCTGCGGGGACTTGTCAGGCCCAGAGGAGAGCTCGTCCTCACTGTCTGTCCTCACACCCAAGCCCTCTGTCCCACTCATCCGTACCATACAAGTGCAACTGGATCAGCAGCATCATTTTAATAATAGGACAGGAGTTTTTGCTATTCACCTGCTGGTTGGCTGGTTTGTTTAGGGCATAAAGCACAATTGGCCAGGCCTTGTTCACATCTGTTTTATCCAGTGGTTGCCAAACTACTTCTCCTAAATAATTAGTATGATGATAATGTTACTTATTTTTAATCATATTACATACCAAAAACTCTTTACCCATTAAACGGTTTAACTCTCAGGAGAAGTCAATGAGTAAGTGCAATAATAGCTCTTTAAAGAAATAGAAACTGAGACACAGAGAGATTAAGTAATTTAAAATTCAACAACCAGGCCTCCCTGGTGGCACAATGGTTAAGCGCTGCACTGTGGAGCTGTTGGCAGTGATGATGTGAGTTCGATGCCCGGCTGGAGAGAGTCCCACATGGCGTGGCAGATCTCTCCTGCCTCACTCCGCTCAGCAGTGTGTTTCCGTCGATCTGCCTATTCTGCTCCCCACTCTGTCTCTGGTGAACCCTCTCACCGCCCCACGCCTCTGGCCTGTACCCCAGCTTGTGTGCATAAATATATAAATAAATCTTTTTAAATAAATAAATAAATAAATTTCAACAACCAAGTAAGTGCCAAAATTAAGCCTGAACAGTCTGACTTCAGATCTCTAGCCTACCAGGATCTCTGCCATTTTGGTGGGGAAACAGAGGCTTTGCTCTAACAGGCACCATGCCATGGCACACACTTGCTAGTGGAAAAGTTTGAATTAAACACAGGACTGCCATCCAACCCCAAGTCTTCACACTTAACTCCACCCTCTCCTGCAGAATCTGTGCCCAAGATCCACTTCAATGAAAGGCATGCAACATTCTCATGCGGACATGGACATGTCATGTGCTACTCTTGGTACCTGCTCCACGAGGCCAGCCGGTCCCCCAGGGTGGAGTGTTGCTTTGCGCATATACCCAGTAAAGAACAGATGTTCCAGAAGATTCTGCCCTTTCTGTCTTATAGTTTTTATTCTGTGGGCCTGAAGCCTATCTAGAAATACTGATAATTACTGACAATGTCTGTCCTGTTCACATATTCAGGAACTGAGGAAATAACCATAGGGTGAGGTCTAACATGAACCAGCATTGCGGCTCCCCAGGAACTGGCCTTCCTAAAGAACCAGCACCGAGTAATCACTCAGAGGTCTGGGTATTTCCTGTTTCCCTTTATCTGAGCACAGTCACCCCAGTAAATATTCCCAGGGCCTTTGGGTACAGCTCAGAAGAATTTCTGTAGCATGTACGTGTGCCAGTGCTAAGAGGTCCTTTCTCAAGACCACCTGATCATCCCTTCATCAAGGGACTCTGAGCCTGTTTATTGGGAGTAGAAATCGTGTGAAAGTCTACGACTCTGTGTTGTGGAAACTCAAGTCGGATGTCTGGCCAAGGATCTAGAGTTGCCCCAGTTACACAGATGAATTAATACTTCACTGGGCTGCCCACCGACTGCTTTCCTGGGGACAGCACCACTGCAGAAGATAACTGCAAGTCAAAGGTCTGCTTTCTAAGGTTCCAGAAGTTCCTTAAAATATTAAAAATAGGTCTACCATATGATCCAGGAACCCCTCTCCTACATATCTACCAAAGAATACAAGATCACTTAATCCAAGGGTATATGCACTCCTATGTTCATTGCAACTCTATTTACAATAGCCAAGTTATAGAGACAAACTAAATGCACATCCACAGAACAGTGGAACAGTGGATTAAGAAGATGTGGTCCATACATGCAATGGGATACTACTTAGCTATTAAAAAAATGAACTATTGTCATTTTTTACAACATGGATAGAACTGGAAGGGATTATGCTAAATGTAATAAGTCAAAAGGAGAAAAACAAGTACATATGATTTCACTCATACATGGAATAAAGAGAAAACAAATAAGCAACAACAACAACAAAAAAAAACCCACAAGGGAACTGACAAACTAAACCAAAATATACCTTAGGGGGAAAAGGAGGGAGGGGATAGGGGTCCAGTGGTCTATTGTAGAGGACTATAGTGTTTGGATAGTGGGGGTGGGTAGTGACATACATCTGATGAGGTGTGTACCTATTCCTCTAAATTATATGCAATGTTGTAAACCAATATTGCCTCAATAAAGGAATAAATAAATATAATTTTTTAAAAATACTCTGTTTTGCAGCTGTCTTTGCTCCTTCTTACAATAAATGTGCTCACCTGGATCCAAATCTTACCACTTGGCTCCTGCCATTCCAGTATCCCTGTCCCCATTGAAATCAGAGCACTCATCCAAATGGTAACACCTCCTACCACCATCCCAGACCTCCAGACACCAGCCACTATCAAGCTTTATAAAGCTACTGATAGATTTCCCGGTGCCCAATGAAGGGACTGTCCACTGGGCCCCTCAGGGAGGTAAAGGGATGGAGGACTGCAGACAGCTCAGGATAAATACACTTCAACATCTCAATCTCCCTAAGCTTTTGGATTCCTCTCTACATCATCCAAGGAAAATTCTGGTTCCAAGCCCTCATTTAAATAGGCTATACTGTGTGTAATATTTATTCAACCAATAAAGCCAACTCCAGCAGCAAAAAACAAGACATTAAACCTAAAATCTCTAATAAGTACATTCCCATAAATAAGTTCCTCTCAATGTATGGTTAAAGTCCATCTTTCTCCGTCTAAAATCTTCATAATCATTTCCACATATGCTCAGATTTCTACTGATACAAACAAGTCTGTGTTTTCTGTGGCTTTGGCATATAAGCCATCTCTTTCTTGGACATTCCCTATGGCATGCTGAGATACGTATTCATTTTCAGTAGTTGCATATTAAATTGCCACAAATTTAGTGGCTTAGAACAAAACAGATTTATTACCCTTCAGTTCAGTAGGTCAGAAATCTGACTACTCAACAGAAATCTCTCAGCTAAAACCAAGGTGTTAGCAGGGCTGCATTCCTTTCTGAAAGGAATTTCCAGATCCTGCTTCCAGAAACTGCCTGACGTCCTTGGCTCACAGCCCCTTCTTTTATCCTCAGAGCCAGCATCACTGCATCTCCCTGGTCAGTCTTCATAATCACATCTCTCTCTGACTATAGTCCATGTTTTTTTTCATTTTTAAGTACTCTTATGATGCTGTTGGGCTCAGCAGATATCCCTGGATAATCTCTCCATCTCAAAGTAATTCATTAATCACATTGGCAAAGTTCCACTTTCCATGTAAAGGAGAATATTCAAAGATTACAGAGATTGGGATGTGGACACCTCTAGGGACCCTTACCAGCTTTTTAAGAAACTTGAGGATGTATATTTTCAACCAAAACCACCTCAGAGGCAATAAGTGGACGTTGAGTATGACCTCAAGGTGAATACGGCTTCCCCTTGCACAGGAACTGACTCAGGAAAAAGTCTCCCAGGCCTAAGGAGAAGTCAGTCTTCTTAGAGGAGCAAGAGAAGTCCAGAGATTGGGAGCTTCAAGGTTCTCAGCTCTGTCTGAGCCCACCACCAAGATTGATCCTGCAAATCAAGAACTAAGATACCATTCTAAGTTATGGCAGCCAAAACTTCTGTCCAGCTTTCTGTTCTGACTTGAGGAGAGTTTACAGTCCTGTGCTTGTCATTTCCTTTATAAGTGCATTACCATCCTTAGAAGCAGGCACCTGACCCACAGTCCCTGCTGACAGTCATTAGTACCACCAATGAGGTCACATGCAGCCACCGTGTGATCCCAGGGCACTTGCCTCAAACCCAGTGTCATCATAGGTAATAATCTCAGAATTTCCTTGCCACTGCATGCCAGAAATTCTTAGTATCTCATTGCTAGTGCTGGGAGCTTAGCAATGCGCTTAAAATGAAGGACACCACCAAACCAATGCCAAAGTCTCCCATTAAGGGTCTGTTTTCTGGAACCACATTCCTATACCAGCCAAGGCATAGTCAGAAAAACAAAAATCACACTATGTATTTCAATAGAGAGAATTTAAGTCATTGTTGAAACGGGTATTTTAATACTGAAAGTACAAAATTATGAGGTGCACAGGACCAGCCACCAGTGCTGATTCATGAGAAGGACTCCCAAGGCTCAGCACAGCAGGTCTCACACCTGTGGTTCAGGACAGTACAAGGGCACAGGGCACAATCAGCGGAGCAAAATGGTGCATGAGGTGAAGGTCAAGCACAGCTTCCAGGGTCCTCTCCTGGTGGAGTCACACAGGACACAATTAGTTGCTCCAGAAACAAGTTGTGACAACATATGTGCAATGCTACCAGGAATGCTCCTTAGAGACTCAGTGTCCAGTATTTCTACTGAGTGAGTCACCTCTGACTTGCATGTACCAATAGCCCAGCCCCCAGAAGGAAAGCAGGTGGTCTTCACAAACCACACTGTCAGGCACCATGAGCTGCTCTAATCATTAGAGGATGGAGCAAAGCCCCCCCAAGCCCAATTTCATACACCAGTCAAGGACCAACCTCGTAAGCAGACCTGTACATACAGCATTCAGGTCTGTATGTTAATTCTTTTCTGTCCATAATAAAACGCTGAAACAACAAAGAAATAGTGACAATAGGAAGGAGCTGTCGCCCTTAGAATGAGAGGAACGAAAAGAAAAGGTCAGAGTTAGTATAACCTGTAAGTGTGGAGAAGTCCACTTAAGCAGTCCCCATACCTTTAAGGGAGGGGAGCTGTCCAACTGCCACTGGTACCTCCAGGGAGCCCTGGACGCTCATGCCAGGAGTGCTGGGAACAGTGGAGCCTGGACCCCCTGCCCTGCCAGGCAGGGAGCTTTGCTGGGTGAAGCAAACACTAGCAGGAAGCAAATGGAGAAGCCAGACCTTCCCTCTGCTCCTGCCTCCCAGTCTCCCTTCCGTACTGCTGTTGTTCAGCAGGAAGCAGCTGGCAGTGGGAAAGTTTGCACTTACCCAGAGACCTAGCCAAGGCACCTCAGAGCCAAGGAGTGTGCATTTGGTCAAGGTTGGTGAAGGGAGGTAATAGCTTTATAACTGGCATGCTCACTGGCTCACCAAGACCTTTGTCAAGAGCTTTCCTATTTTATCTCAGTTCATTGACAACTTACAACAAACCAGAGGTAGATCTTCTTATCCCCCACTTTAAAATGAGGACACGGAGGCTCAGAGTTGTTAGGTAAATTTCCAAATATTGCCCAGCTGATATGGAGCAGACAGAGTTCCAAAGCCCTTACATTCTCTACCTCAGGGATGCCCAATGTCAACTCAGCTGTCATGTACAAAAGCATATCAAAGCTAGAAGGGGACAAGAGTGACCCTAATGGAAAGAAATGATAGGGTAGGGCTCGTGTGCAGATTCAATGCCTGGATCTCCACAGACCCAAGACCAGCAGGCAAGACCCACACACCCAACACACCCACATGTCCCTGAGGACCCAGCCTGCACCAGGGATTCCAGTCCTTCCAGCGGACAACTAGTCACAGCCAAGGACCTGATTTCTGGAACCAGGTTCCTGGATATGCTCTCGGGAATGATGGCAAGAGAGGCAAGCCCATCGAAGGAAACTCCCAAACCACTCTGTCTTAGAAAGATTCCTCTGATTTTTATAAAATATTTAGAAAGAATTTTCTATGCTCTGCCATCTCAGAGATAAGCTGAGCAGCCCCATCCACAGGGCAGAGTGGGCGCCGAAGCCCTCTGGCGGAGTAGGAGAGGACGAGCCTGCCCCTGAGGGAGACACCCATTCTCCAGCTGTGTCTGTCATGAAACAGTGACCATGATGCACAAACACGCAAAGATCAGTGACACTGCCTGGGAGAGAGAGTGTGTGCAAAATAGTCACCTGGGTAACAGGCGCCTAAAGCATCAGCACTGATATTATTCTTACAAGCAGCAACAGGGCTCCCAACAGGCCTGGAACAACAAAATTAATGGATTGGAAAGTAAGATTCTAATGCACAAGCTCTTAAAATTCCCCAGCCCGATGAACTCACTGTCACACCCAGCAATCACAGCTCGGGTCCAGAGTGGCTGGGACACCGCCTGGAGTGGGAGAGGACAGAACAGCCGCAGGGAAATCAGACAGGAGGCCAGCCCCCACCAGCAACTTCAGTGAAGCAAATATTATTTTCACACAAAGTTTCTTTGAATTTCAGTTAAACAAATAGTATTTACACAAACAGCCTCCAAAAAATAAACTCCATAATGAGAGAGCAAGGAAGCCAAAGTCTAGCAGTTCACCCGCTTGACGGTTAAATCATTTTTTATTGAATTCAAGTTTCATGGCCCATTAGAGGCCTGGAGGCAGAATTCTCAGGGACGCTTTTGGACTAATGAGTGTTTTGCAAATTGTTTTTCTAACAAATTCATTGTTCTTTTTCTCTGAGAGAATCGTAAGAACCTTTGGTTTATGTAATTTGGCCTGCACTTGAAAAACAACAAGTGTTTTAATTGAACCAAATTTATTTCCATTATTATGAGATGTTACTGCTTTACAACTTCTTAATACACTTTCAACACCAATATGAATCTGTCATCATCAATCAAAATAGCACAACCTCCTACACTTGTCTTCACATTTATCAAATGCCCTCTGACAAGTGTTCTCTCAGATACTCGGTAAAGGCGTGGGCTTCCCTGCATGGACCCCACAACCCAAAGACAACAGAACTTCCAGATAGTGCCTCTGCCATGTATTATCTCCTTTCTTCAGATTTCCCCCCTGCTTCCTTTACTAGTGCCCAGACAGACAGTGCCCAGGCAGAGAAGCAGCCCTCAACCCTCTTCCCTGCAGACGGGTCCCCACCCCCAGAGGTGTGCAGGTCTGTCGAGCCAGATCATCCCAGGAACTTTTACTCTAGAGCTATAGAAAAGTTCAGTCTTGGAAGACAGCCCCCCCCCACCCCCACACTCCTACTTCAGATGCCAGTTGCAAACTCAAGTTGTTACCTGTGCTTCTGAGAGTCTGGCTATAAATTAGAGGGCCCCACGCCCCTTAGCTTGGATTCTATTAAACTTCAGAAAAACAGTATTTACATAAACAGCCTTCAAAAAATAAACTCTATATAGTGAAAGAGCAAGGAAGCCAAAGTCTGCCAGTCTACCAGGTCACCACCAGTTTACTAGAACAAATCACAAGCCAATTTACTTACTAGATTAACCATTAATTATAAAAGGATACAACTCAGAAACAGCCAGATGAAAGACACAGATAAGGTCGGGCATGGGGAAAAAGCCTCCATGCCCTTTCCAGGGAGGCGCCCCCTCTGGCTCCTCTGTGTGCTCACCAACTTTCTCCAAAGCCCCTTCTCTTAGATTTTCATGGTGGTATCACTACACAGGCATGATTGATTAACTCACTGGCCATTGGTAACTGACTCAAACTTCTAGCAGTTGGGGAGAGAGTGTGGCAGGTAGGACTGAAAGTTCCAACCTTTTAATTATATGGTAGTTTCCACTAACAAGCAACCCCACCGTTAGGTGCTCATTCACTTTAGAGACAACTTTATTGTGCTTAACGCTTAGAAAATTCTAAGGGTTTGGGGGGCTGTGAATCAGGGGCTGTGAAAGAAAACCAATTATATATGAGAAATGTATACTTGGGCTTCTGAATGACCAGATCTATATTTCTTATGGAAGCCATCATGCTTACTTTAAGAGACATGCTTAAATTTCACTTCCAGACTTTCTAGTCACGGGAGCCAATACATTACACTGGTCAACACATTTTTACAAAAGTCATTATCACTAAAATAAAATTAGTCATTTCTGGACCTCCCTGGTGGTGCAGCAGTCAAGTGTGCACTGTGGAACTGCAGGCAGCGGCAACGCGAGTTCGATGCCCAGCCGGAGAGTTTCCCGCATGGCGTGGCAGACCTCTCCTGCCTCTCCCGCTGCTCCCCTCAGCAGTGTATTTCTGTCAATCTGCCTGTTCTGCTCCCCACTCTGTCTCTGGTGAACCCTCTTGCCACCCCACGCCTCTGGCCTGTACCCCAGCTTGTATGCATAAGTAAATAAATCTTTTTAAAAAATTAGTCATTTCCTATCAATTTGTATGTGCTCAACATAAATAGGACAAATTCTAATTTTGGCTCTAGTTATTTTGGTAATCTGCAATAAATTGATGTTTATACCATGAAATGCATGCCAATCAATGGTCAACAAATTCTTACAAAAGTCATGTTACTGAAATAAAATTAGTCATTCCTATCAATTTGTATGTGCTCAACATGAATATAACAGTCGAATTCTAATTTTGGCTCTAGGTTTTTTTTGTAATCTGCAATAAATGGATGTTTACATCATGAAATGCATGTCAATGGTAATAGTTCTACAGTTAATACCTGTAAAAAATCAAGTCATAGACTACTTCTTAGATTTCTTCACTTTTCTCTTGTACAGCTGTTCAGGAGCATCTCTGGGGAGTGTCCATCAGTAGTCAGCCAGCATTGTAGTGGACTATTTTCCTTGGTATCTTTGTTCCATTGATGAAATATCTTTTTTTTTTTAAGACCCACCCATTCATACATACAAGCTGGGGTACAGGCCAGAGATGGGGGGCGGCGAGAGGGTTCATCAGAGACAGAGTGGGGAGCAGAACAGGCAGATCAGAAACACACTGCTGAGGGGAGCAGCGGGCGAGGCAGGAGAGGTCTGCCGCACCATGTGGGACTCTCCCCGGCTGGGCGTCGAACACGCATCGCACGCTGCCGGCAGCGCCACAGCGCAGCGCTCAATCGCTGCACCACCAGAGAGGCCCATTGATGCAATATCTTGATGAAAACGTTCGCCATGTTCATCACTAACCATACCACAGTTTTCAGGGAAGAAATCCAGATGGGAATGAAGGAAGTAGATCTTTAGAGACATATTGCAGCCAAGTTTCTGATACCGCATCAGCATGTCTTTTACTAGTACCTTTGTAGTTTTCTGCCCTAACATTCCCAAGAAAGTTTGTAGACACTAGACAAAAAGCATTCCATGCTTGTTTTGCATCACCCTGCAGCAAGTTGTTGAAGGGTCAACTCAATGCAGATGGAATGTTTGGGTAGACTATTCTCGACTTCTTTTGCTTCGTTATTCCGCCAGAAAGAGGAGGAATCAAGCAGAAGTAACAGTCTTTTCTGTAGTTGCTTGGCTCTCTCCACACCATTGGGACTGCAAATGGCATTGATGGTCTTTTGCCATTTAACCACTGTGAAAGCTGTGTTGTCCATGTAGCACAGCATATATGCGGGGTCCAAGGCTTGTCTTGGTCACCAACCTGCATCCAAAGTAAAGATGATAAGCCTTCTTCGCTTGACAAGTGATACTTTTCTTCTGGTTGGCAAATGTCACTTCCCCACAAATAGAGCAGAAATTGTCCACGCTATTAACACACTTCCAAGGCATTACTGTTCTTTATTGTGTCTTAATGGATAAAATAATAACAGTCCTATGGAACAGCAGCTTAAACTGTCTCACACAAAGTCTGAAATATTTTCAATGCTCAACCTTTCCAACAGGGCTTTCTATAGTTCACTGCTGAGGTCAGCTTACTTCAGCAGCCGCCTGACAGTAGTATTGCATTGCATCAGAAAATGATGCAATCAACTCTGCATGATGTGTGCATGATGGTATTATGCAATGTGGTGCAATATTACATCATTCTAGGCTGATTTAGGATGTTGTTGCAGTCCTACTGGATAAATTTACACAGTGAAACATAAAAAATGAATTATATGAAATATCTTCAAAACGAGAGCTAATAAAAATTTTCAGGGTTATGTTCATATTCAGCACACCAAGATACTACAGATTAGGGCCTTTTTAAGTCAGTTATGATCTTACTGTCGACTAGTGTTGTGTGATTTGCTCATCATATGAGTGTGTCTGTCACTTCCAATGAAGGAGCCCACAGTATCTGCATTTGGAAGTTCGTCTCCCAGCAACTATCTAGTGTGTGCCTTCCCTGGACAAAGCACTGTGCCAAGCTCTGGGAATACAGCAAAGGTCAAAACTGGTATATTGGATTAACGCAAGCTCATTCTCATTCTCGCAGAGACAGACAAGTTATCAAATAAATATATATTATGTCAAGGGACACTATGTGTTCTGGGAAACAGCATAAAGAAATAAAGAGTGTATAACATGAAGCTTACCTGCTTCTAAAACCTTCCAGAGATAACGTGGTAGGATAGGAGTAGGAGAAGGATGGATGGGTAGATAGGTAGGTAGACAGACAGACAGACACACAACGGATAGATGGATGGATAGATGGATTACATTTAATAATGGAAAATTACAGTATATAGTTTGGATTTTTTTTGTCTTCGATGGCTATGGGCAGTCATTGGAGGATTAAGCTCAGTCAGACATGTGGGTTGGAAGGTCACTGTGGCTGTGGCTGGGAGAACATTTGTATGGTCTCCCCTGTCCTTCACACAACAGGAATAACACAAACTCTGATAGAGGCTTGTGGGCTACTGACTCTCTACCCATCTTCCCAACGAAGCTCCTCCTACATCCTCTATTTCAAGCATGCTGACCTTCATGTAATTCCTCAAACAGCCAAATATATACCTGCCTTTGGATTATTTCCTTTACTATTCTTCCTACCTAATATGTTCCTCCCACTTACCATGTAACTTGCTCTCTCTCACTTTCTTCTAGTTCCTTCCTCAAATGCCACCTTTCATAAAAGTCTTCCCTGATCATATAATACAAATTAACACCCCCATCCCTGCTCTCCCGCTCTTGCTTTCCTTTATTTCTACAACACTTAGACATTCTCCCATAGTATGTGTTTCTATGTATCTCTTTGTCTATTTCTTTATTATATCCACCTCCTGAAATCTTGATCATTCCAATCTGTCTTGATCTTAGCATGTTACATCCATGGGGATCCTGCTAAATGGTCTTGTTCCTCCCAGGAGTATTTTCATTCTATCTGGTACTCTAAATAGTGGAGTTACAGGTATTAGATGTTCTAATACTACATGAACAGAGCAGGTTCACTGCCGATTCAGGCAGATGGCAAGGAGAGTCCCAGGGCCCTCAGAGGATTTTTGCAAGTCTTTAATGCTCTCTCATGGAACCAGGCACACAGGCATACCAGGCAGGGAGGCTGGCACGCAAGGACGCAGGCATGGGCTTGGCAGAGGTATGGGGGGCCAGGAGGCAAATCTCCATGCTCTCTTAGTCTCTTCTCATTTCGTAGTCTGCCACGAAGTGGTCCCATGCAGCCATAGTTCCATTTCAGAGTGAAGCCACCCTTTTATCCCTGGCCTCTCGGCACAGGTGTACACATTTACACATGTGCACCTACATGTGCACGCCTATTCTCTCTGTGCCCAGGTGTCTATTAACACAGGAGGTGTGCAAGATCATAGGTGCTATCCATAGAGGCTAATAATGGGAAGGTGGAAAAGAGTCTGATTTTTGACTCATTGACCCTACAGATGTGTACCCCTTAAATCGAAAATCACCTATTTTTGAGGTAGCAAGCACAGCAACTTAGAAGAAAAACAGAGATGGCACCCAAATCTTCTCCTGGGTCTGCAATCTCTTAGCTCAATTACCAGAATTGTAATTCTTTTATTTTTTTTATTTTTTTTTAAGATTTTATTTTATTTATACATACAAGCTGGGGTACAGGCCAGAGGCGTGGGGCAGCGAGAGGGTTCACCAGGACAGAGTGGGGAGCAGAACAGGCAGAACAGAAATACACTGCTGAGGGGAGCAGCGGGCGAGGCAGGAGAGGTTTGCTGCACCATGTGGGATTCTCCCCAGCCGGGTGTTGAACTCACATCGCCGCTGCCGACAGCTCCACAGCTCAGCGCTCAACTGCTGCGCCACCGGGGAGGCCCAGAATTGTAATTCTTTTAAACCCTCCCTATTGGTGTCACTCAATGGACCCCTAAAGATGATTTTATGTGGAGACAGCTGGGGCTCTCATTTCTGTCCCTTATGTGCCCTTCTCTCCATCTCCACATCCAGTCAATTCTGGGCCACACACATTGTAGGGTAAATGAAAGAGGCATCAGGATTTTCCACCCTACCATCATTAGATTTAATGATGGACCCCTGCGGTCTTGCACATGTGCCACGTGGTGGCATGTGCGTGCATGAGTGGGCACACCTCGGCCTGGAGAGATGCTATATAAGTCGGAGTCACAGACACAAGACAGGAGTGTGACAGAGCAGGAGCTAGAGATCAGGAAGAAGCGGCAAAAGAAGTAGCAGAGAGCCCAGAGAAAGTAAAGATTTGCATGGGACTAGGAGTCCTGCCAGCCTCCTGGCCCCCTGGCCCCCTTTGCCTGCCCATACCTGGGTGCCTCACTGCGAAAAGATAATTAAATGCCTACAAAAGCCACCGAGGGCTCCAGGACTCATCCTTACCCGCCTGCCTGAATCACGGGGAACCTGCCCTGGTCCCAGGCTGGCACTACACACAAGTACCCTGGAGAGACACAGCACTCCCACCCTTCTTTTATGATTCCCCCTCCCTTTGTAAAAGGAAGATCTGTAAGTCAGGCTCCCTCGAGCCTGTTCTTGCTCTGATTCTCTCATAGAACAACAGAGAAACCCAGAGTCTTTGCTTTCTCCTGTATTTCAGCATAGCTTGTTCTCTTTTAAGGCTAGTTGCTCTGGCTAAAAAAAAAGATTAGTTAATTGGATGTGGGCAATGCCAAATGGAGGGGGCCATGAACACGGACAGAGGAAAGTGATCTTCTCAAATTATCTCCATTATGCTGGGAATAAATTCCCAGGACTCTATGTCTCAAAGTCTCCACATTGTCCTAGAAATTAAAAGCAGTCTTAACAGTTTCTGCACCATCTCAAGCTGCTTCAGAGCTCCCCTCTCCACCCGTGAGAGATCCCTTCATCCCAAGACTCAACCTGGGGAGCTGAGGGCAGAGGGGTCAGTAGCTTAACCAGTTACCGTCAAAGCTGGGATCACAAACCTCCCAAGTCTCCATCAAAGTTAGCAGTGCAAAGCAGAGTCATCAAGGGCTGATGGGGGACCTGCAACTTGTTCTGCTGAATCCCCCCAGGTGAGCACTGTGAGTCCTGTGGAAAGAAGAGAGGCTAGGCCCAGGGCTGGTCTCTCTCAGATCAACGCCATTTCAATGCACAGGCACTCAGAAAGCACAAGAGTTGAGCAGATGACGGTATTGTCTACTAGTTGACTTTTGTAGCAGTTCAATGGTGAACTGCTCATGAGCCCACTGAAGAAAATTATACTTATTTTTACTGAAGGGTAAATAAAATAGCCCTTTCCATTCTTTGTAGGAGAAAAAGAAATGAGAAATATTTAAATCAGTCAGTAGGAATAAAAGAAGTAAGGGGTGAAGGTAGGGGGTAAATGTTTTGCAACTGGTTTAAATGAGGCCCTTTATTAGACCTCATCTAATTATGAATTATTATTTCAGTTATTATTGGAAAAGTGGTCTTCAATTGCTAAATTACCATAATTCAGTCACTCCACTGAGAAGAATTTATTTGAGCCAGCAACATTCAAGCTAATTTTGCCTTTGCATTTCCTTCGGTGTTATTGCTAAGTGAAGCAGAAAGGTCCATCGCTAGACGCTAGATGAAAGTGGGTCTTGGTGATTGTGTTCCTAGCAGCACCCAGCCATGGCGGGATGCTGGCAAAGACAGGCTCGGACAGAGAGTGGAAGTCCTCACTGTAAATGTTCAGCCGAGTCCCGACCCCTTTTCTGTTTAGAGTAAGATAAGCCTTTGCCTTCTGAGGTGGGGCCGTGTAGAACTTGCATTCTGGCATGTATTTCTAGAAAAACGAATTAGCAATTGATATCCTGCCTCACCAAAGTCTCCCTCAGTTTCCGGCTATAAGACTAACAAGGAGAGAGTCTTGCATCTCTAACCAGGATCCTAGAATGAGGTGGAAAGACAGTGTGTACTTCCTGGGCAGTTTCTGGTTGTAGGGCCTGTGGAAAAACATAGTTTTCTCAGAGTTTCTCAGACTCTTTCACCATGACCTTCCAGCACAGGTGGCCTAGTGACAACATTTAGCCTTGAGATGCAGTCCGCATGTGGGGAGCACAGTAAATACTATGCAACCTTGATGCATACTTTGCATGAACATGCGCCAACACGTGTTTCTGTGTACTACGCTACTTGGCATGTGCCAGCTTTGTCTATAAGTCATATAAAAGTTAATAGGGCTTTTCCGGGGGACCTCTCACTGGCCACTCATGGGGCATGAGACCACTGCTGCAGCCAGAGGCCCGGGGGGTTGCTGCTGCTATTGCTGCCTTTGCTGCTGCTGCTTCCAGGGTGGAGGGGCCTGGAGAGAGTCGGGGGGGGGGGGGTGGCAAAAGAATCCGAGGCTGCCCAAGAGGGCCTGGGGGTGCCTGAAGAGCCTGCTATCATCAGGGCCTGCATGGGCTGCTGCTAGCTGCGCCACTGGGTCAGGCTGCCTCCACCAAGCCAGCTTGAGAGACACTGTTGTTGCTACTTGTGTGTCTCCCGTTGCTGTAATAAGATTTGTTCCTGCTCCTTGCATAAGGGCCTCTTGACCTGCTTTCTCATCTGCAGCAATCAAGAACCAGGCAAGCTGAGACCCAACACTGATCCAAAAGAGAAGGTTGGAAAGGAAGGATGAAGTGGAAAGAGCATTCTATGGGGTCAGGAAAACCTGGGTTCCATGTTGACTCCACTTGTCCTAGGGGACCCAAGCAAAGGAGCCAGCTCCGTAAGCCTCGAGTCCTCACAGAAATGGCTCAGTGATCCCTACTTCAAATCTTTATTCTGAAGTTTCAGGGCACTGTGTGATAACAGAGGCCCAGAGAGGGAAATAAATTACCAGGGCACACACAGCAAGTCCAGCCAGAATCAGAGGTTGCCTTTGAGACTGAGTCTTTCTATTGCACCTGCTTTCCCAGGCAACTCAAATTTTTTGATTCAGTCACATTCGCCCATGAAAAGAAATTTCTGTAAATTGGATCATTAGTAATTCCTTATATTGATTACATCTTGAAATGATAACATTTTAGGTATATTTAAGTGAAATAATATTAAATTCCACCTGTTTCTCTTTTTTTTTTTTAATATGACCACTAGAAAACTCAAAGTTACTTAGGTCACTTGTGTTGTATTTCTCTGGATGCTGCAGAACTCATAAACAAATTTTGTCAGTTGTCTCAAAAATGTGTTTTTGTAGTTAAATAATTCAAACATGGATGTAAACTTTAGAAAAATTTCCAAGAGAGTTTCATATACACTTCCAGGTAAGAACTGTTATTCTGGATCTTTGGTTCAGAAAAGACCCTGTGTGACGCTAGGTGTATCTGTAGTTGATGCTGTTTTGCAACCAGCTGGCAACAGCTTCCCTCTTTACAGAGAAACTGTTTTTGGAGAAGTCCCCCAAGGCATGCACCTGTTTTCTTACCTAACCCATTCCATCATTCTTTACAAATAATATTATTAGAACCACTTTGTTAAAGATATTTCATTAAAATGTATCCATATATGCCAACCATTAGTCTAGGCTGGGTGTTCAAGAATAATCAGTTCTTGATCAGTTCTTGATGTTAATCAGAGAGTGAGGTTCCTACCTTCCTGGAATTGACTGTGATAGTGGAAGTGGTTAAGATGTGTGTGGCTGCAGAAAACAGAAAACTGATGTAAATGGTCTTAAACAATCATGTTTCTTCATGTACCAAGAATCCCAAAAGTACAGTGACTCCAGCTATGGGTTCAAGGAATTCATCTCTGCTTCTCTGAGGTTCCCTTGAACCTACCCTGCTCCATTAAACATGTAGTTCTCAGGATGCTTGGCAAGATGCCCATTTTGTGACCCATCCCCTCTCCACATTCCCAGTTCTCAACCTAACCTCCTGCTGTATGTCTCTGAGTCACTCTCCGCGGTCATAGCTCTCCAGCCCCAGACTCTAATGGCTTTCCCCAGCCTCGACTATCCCAGCCATACAGCCATCCCTGCCCTGGTTCCATAGTGTTGAGATCAGGGATAGAGTTAGGATCACAGTGAGGATTAGGATTACTAACAGACCCTGCCTCTCTTCTCTCCCTTCTCACAATCTGTCTATTCCTCTTCTTCCTCGATCCTTTACTCGAGTCCCAGGAAGAGCCCATTCTCTCCCTTGATTTTAGCCAGGGTGATAATTACCACCAATCATGGTCTGGCTCCCACACTCCAGGTCCACATTGGCAGCTACCTGCTGGGCATCTTTCCTGCTATAGCATCACTGCCTCTACCCATTTCGCTGTACGGACAACTGTCCTTAAGTCCTTTCGTGATCACCTTCTTTGTGAAAGGGAGATGAGAGTTTTATTCAGGTATTTCTGGACAGCAAGAATGTTGCTAAGGGCCTCCCTAGTGGCACAACAGGTTAAATCTCAGCATTATGAAGCTATCAAGTGCCACTGCAGCACAATACCTGGCCAGGGAGTTTCCCACATGGTGCAGCAGACCTCTCTTATCTCACCCGCTGCTCCCCTAAACAGTGTACTTCATTCAGTATATCTGTTTGTTCTGCTCCCCACTCTGTCTCTGATGAATCCTCTCACCACACCTCCCCATATCTCTGGCCCACCCCCCAGCTTGTATGCATAAATAAATCTTAAAAAAAAAGAATGTTGCCAAGAGGGTAAAAGTTCCATCACACACTGCTCAGCAGTTGCTGACCACACCTAGGCTTTGGGGACGAGGTATTATTAGAATGTCTCACTGAGCAAGTGAAAGGAGATGAGCCAATAAGAGCCCAGCTCCCTGCTTGTGTGAATGGAACTTTGAATAAAGAATTCAGTGAGAAATAAATCCCAGTCCCAAAGTCTCAGCCAAGGGAGGAGACAAGTTCCTGGCCAAAGCAGGCAAGCAAAGATCAGCAGAGTCCCCTTATGAAGTGATAGCCCTACTTGTTTGAAATCTACCCCCCTGCTTCCCTCATTACACTGTTAATCAAAACTAGAGGTAACAGGTAAACTGTAGTCCACTGTGCGCCGTGAACATCCACCTATGCAGTGGTAGTCATCCTGAGGGAGAATGCCATAGAAGATTCTGCCATGCCCACAAGAGTGGCCAGGACACCAAGCAAGTCACACCACACAGCTGCCTTCAACTACTTTGCTCAAGTCAATAAGCCTCTGAATTTTTTAAAATTTTTATTATTATTTTACTATCTTTTACATTATTGTATATTCCCTGTGTGTTACCTACCACCAATTCACCCATGAACCATCACCGTAGTCCCTTGTGCTCTTTTCTCCTCCCTTTTGAGCCCTATCCTCCCCCTCCCTTGCTGAATACTGCTAAAAATGGAGCTGCCATATGACCCAGTAATACCACTCCTGAGAATCTACCAAAGAATACAAAAACACTAATCCAAAAGGATACATGCACCCCTATGTTTACCACAGCACTGTTTACAATAGCTAAGATATGGAAACAACCCAGCTGCCTGAAAATAGATGACTTGATCAAGAAGATGTGGTACAAACACACAATGGAATACTATTCAGCAATCAAAAAAGATGAGCCTCTGAATTTTCATGTCTGGTGCTGAGCGCTCAACTTGCCTAGACCACCAGCTGGAAAGGATTGAAATAAACTTCTCTGTCACCCCGTATCTTGATGGCTCCAAATAATTAAAAGAATGTTCTAGAATTCTTGGACAAAACTGAACTCTAACTCTTCCCACCCAAAACCAGCTCCCAACCCTTAACTTCCTCATTTCCAAGCATGATACCACTCCTTTCCCAGGGACAAAACCTCCCTGTCCCTGGCCACTCATAGGCTCCTTCTGGATTACTCACATCTTAGCTCCATCCTTTCCCGTCACCTGCTGTGTGACTATTGCAATGGCCACCCACCAGGAACCCCACTTCCAATCATATCATCCTTCCTACTTTCTCCAGAGTTGTGCTTTCCTTCTCTGATAAAGCTAGAGCCCCATACCTATAAGAGAAAACAGATTGGGAATGCAGTCTCACAGGGACAAGGTTATGGGTAGTAGTTCTCCTTCAAGGTAAATCTACAGGCCTGATAAGGAAGGGCATTTTGGGCAGAGAGGATTGAAAAATAATGATGATGCTAACAGGAAAACATTGCACCAACTATGTGCCAAGCTCTTCATATATATGTTCTCATTAATCACCACATCAAAACTAAAAATCAGTGTGCTTGCCCCACTTTTAGAAGAGAAAACTGAGGCTTGGAGAGAGGAATGATTTCCACTGAACTATGTAGTTGGCACACGACTGAGTCTAACCCAGTTGTCTGAGCCTGCTGCTGTGGCCTTACTGCTGTGATTTCCCTCCCATCGCAGCAAATGGGCAACAGATAGAGGGCAGGAATAGTTTTATTCTGCACTATGTCCTCAGTGCCTAAAACGGGGCCTGGCTCATGGAATGTACCCAGTGACGTATGTGATGGATGCATGCTAGAAGGGCCAGTAAGGAGGGCCAGAAATGTCCAAAGGTCAGTGGATTTTTGTAGCAAAAAGAACATGAAATGCCAGTTAGGCTCAGTTGCAAAGGACTTTAAGCGTCTCTGTGAAAAATAACAACTAATTTCTATAGAAATTACTGTACGGAAGCCATCGCAGCTTTTTAATTAATGAACCCTCTTTTCAACAGCTGCACCCTGAATCTGTCATTGAGTCTTAGAAGAGAAAACTAATGCAAAAGGGAGGCCTTCCTACCAACTGCATTCCTTGTTAAAATTCTCCATGATGCTTCTTCTCAAGCAAGACATGAAATTACTGATTTTTGCTCTATCTCTCTGATTTGCACAGACCTGCCCTTTTGAGAGCCACAAATGTGCCATTGTCATGCTGCCATTAAGTCTTCTAAAATATTGATTTCAAATGTGAATTCCCATCCTTGCTCATTACCTTCAAAAGAAAAAGTGTGTCCAAAAAAAAAATCTTATTTCAGCACCCTTTGCTCTGAGTCCAAAGCTGCTTATACATTTAATATTAAATTCAGGAGCAGTTGGTAATTCAATCCAAACTTTAGAGTGGGTAACGTGAGCTCCAGGATGATGACACACTACATTCACGGAACAATGTCACGGAGGGCTGACAGGCTGGCTATTTATTTTATGGGAAGGATGCTGGTGACTCAGTCTCCCTGGGCCTGTTGCTGTTCTAGTTCTATCTTTTACCTACCTCTCCTTCCTCCTAACACTCTTCAAACTGCTTTCTTGAAAATCACCCATGGTACTTTAGATGCTATATGTGAAGGCCTTTGTTTGAGCGAATGGCCTGTTACCGTATTCCAGTCAGCTCCGGCTTGGAGGTCTCCAGTGCAGGGCAGTTTCCTCCCTTGGCTCCTATCCCTCTTCCACTTCTGCCAGTTCCTGTTGATCTGGCCCCCCATGGTGCGCTCCTTCTCTAGCATACCCACCCCATGGGCCTTTCTGAAGCTGAGGCTCTGGAGCCCTGCATTGTTGCTTGAAGGGCACATCACCAAAGTGCCTCTGGAAAAAGCTAGAGTTTAAATCTAGCAATAACCTCTCTCTTGAGCTCCAGACCCAGATTTATAAACACCAGGTGAGCCTCTCCACAGGGGTGCCCAAGGAACAGCAAGGTGAGAGCACCGCTTCCCTGCCTGTGGTCCATCCTCCCGATCACTGGGAACTAGAGTCTTTCCAGTGCCAGCACAGTGACACCCCTCCACCCTCAGGCTGGCTCACCCTTTCTGGCCGGGCCCTCCCATGACTAGTCGCCTGAAGAAGCAGGCCAGGTATGAGCTACAGGACCAGAAGTGGTAAGTGACCTTGTACAGTCTACATCCTGTCACTTCCTCCAATGGCTCTGCAGTTCCCTCTAACAGAATCTGGTACTTTCCTTTTGTCCTTTTACAATTGAAAATAATCTACCTGTTGTTGTATTTGTTTAACATCTGCCTCCTCCATTGGACTATGTATTTGCTTTATATGAACAGAAACTGTTCTCGTTTTTTTTTTTTCAGCCATTGTATAAGCAATGCATGGCAGAGAGTAAGCCCTCCATATATGTATAATTCAGGTGAATAAAGAATAAAGGTCCAGGGATGGAGCCTGTGACCTTGCCTCAACATCTCAGGAATCTCCTGAGCAGCCTCCATCCTGCAGCTATGGTAGCAGCAGTGACATTCAGAGATATGCAGAGAAGACCAAGTCTGAGGTCCACGACTGTGTGCGACTTGACCCGACACCTCTCCAGTACCTCTGCCAGGCCCACACTGCCTGAAGCTCCCATCTCACCTGAGCCTCGGTGCTGGGAATCATCTCTAGGGCTCATCAGGAAGACATGCACGAGTGAATCCTAAATTAGCTGCTGAGCTCACACCTGCTCTGTTCTATTCACGCCCTTCCCCTACTCTGTGTGCAATGCGTGTGTTTGGCATATTCAAGTGTGGTGAAACAATCTACCTGCATAAAGGCGATGGAGGACTCCTGAGCCATGGAGCAGGGTGCAGATTTTGATCTGCTCATTATGGAAGGTGAAACTACAACATAAAAGTCTGCAGAGGGAGGAAGGAGTCAAAGGAGTTGGCAAAGACTGGGGTCCACACCCACAGGCAGTGATTCCCTCCCCCTTTACAGCACTGCCTCTCTCATAAGCAAACACAGCGCTGCCTCTTCCAGTTTAAAGCTCTCCGGTGGCACCCCAGGGACCTCAGCAGAAGCTCAGCTGCTACCTTGGGATGCAACAATATGTTGCAACCACCTATGAGGTGTGTGATGCCTGTGATTCATTATTAATAGAAATTAAATTTAGAAATGTAATTTTTGTCTCTAAAGTAGAGCAACTAAACCTAAGAGACTGTGACTCCCTCACTCTGCATTCTTGCATAGGAGAGAAAGCAGGGCACAGCCAGGGTGGACAGCACAGAGTCCTGCCCACTGAGCGCTCTGCCCCAGGAGAAGTGTGAGGCTTCTGAGTGCAGTGGTGACACAAACTGTGGCCACAAACTGCCCCAGACCACCGACGCAGAGAACGAGTCTCTAAGTCCTCACATGGGCATGAGAACTTCTGGTCTTTGCTCCAGCATCCTCTTCTTTAACCTCCTCTTGTGCCACTCTAGAAAAATCCACATTCTGAAGACGATAACCACCCCCCCCACACACACACACACACACTTTTCCCACTGCTTTGGCTCTGCTGTGCTGTCACTCAGGAAGCCCCTCCCCTTCATTGGCTCTGCCCCCTTCCTCAGTGGCTCTGCTGCCAAAGAGCCTTTCAGAGGACAGGAGCCGCTTCTCAGCTTCTTGGAAACCTCATACTCCAAGTTCTCTCAGAGTCTGCTCAGTCTTTCCCAGTCCCCTCTACTGGATAGCGACCTTTCACTTCTGGATAGTCCTGGGGCTTGCTCTTCTCCAGCTACACCCTGGATGTTGCTAGGCCATCCTGTCCATAGCGGCCTCTTCCAGGATGGTGACTCCCAAATGTAAATCCATAATGCTCAGTTTTCTCTAGAGCTCACTTTTCAGTCAGGCAGCCACTAGGTACATGAGGCTAGAGAACACTTGAAGTGTGGCTAGGTTGAATTGAGATGGGCTTAGGGTGGGAAACATGCACCAGACTTTGATGAACTAGTCACAAAAATCTAAGATGTCTTATTAACTAATTTATATTGGTTACAAGTTAGAATTACAAAACTTTGGATATACTTGATTAAACAAAATATAGGTTAAAATTAATTTCATGTTTCTCTTTTCCCTTTGTAACATGGCTTCTAATGAACATTAATGTGTGGCTCACATTTGTGGCTTACATTCAATGTGGCTTACATTGAATGTAAGCCACAAATGTGAGCCACACATTAATGTAAGCCACATTCAATGTGACTTTTGAACCCCAAAATCATTTGTGATTGTCTCCATTCTGGAAACTTCCATTACCTATCTCTTATCTGTCTCCTTAGTTGCGAATGAACAAGGATAGGGCTGGTTCTTCTCTTCTCTCCTCGCACCTATCACTGGGATAGGCAGTCAAGGGTTGTTTGGTGAGTTGCTGTTAAGTTCAAGTTAGCGCTTGACTCAACAACATTTTTCAGAGCTAATTAGTTGCTACAGGACACACCTTCTGAGGGTTGCCACAAAGAACAGAGTCCACACTGTCCCAGGCATCCACAGGCTGCCCATGACCACTTCCTCCACATTGTGACCCACATACGCACACAGCGGCAGGTAAAGCCATTCTTGCAAGAGAGCAGGATGAACACAGTGTGCAGACAGAGCTGCCTGCGCTTCTCACACCTTTTCACCTGTTAGGTCAACACTGTGTGACACCCAGCTGCATCCTTGACCCTGGAGTCCAGAAAGAAGCTTTGTCTCCTTGTAGTAAATCCCTTTTTCTTGTTCAAAACAGCTCCACTGGACAGGGACTCCTTGCTCTGCTCTTTGCAAACACGAATCCTGACCAACACAATCCCCAAACAGGAGGGGGAATCCAAGCAATCGTGTTCCTTGGGTTTTCCAAGATCTCAGGGTTGCAAAATGCACTCTCCTCCTCAGAACCACCTGAGTCTTGGAGAATGAAAAGTAGCTCCTCTTTGCCAAAACAATGGGACCTGGCACTGAGGCCCCGTGGGTGGTTGGCACCTTTTCCTTTGATTGCCCAGTGCTGGGAGCCAGACCCAAAGGTTGCTCTCGGGCCTGTGGGCCCAGGGATGTGAAAAATTCATGTCCTTCTTGGTTAATGCAGCGAGTAGCCTCCTGAAAACTGTATATGAATCACATCTTTAAAAATTGAGTCCCATTTCCCAACTGACAGAGGCTATCTGCTCAGATGCCTCCTCTCCTTTCTGATTTATCTTCAGTTGGCAGCAGCAAACTATAACCCCAGCTTCACATTTCTCTCTTTCCCAAGTGGCTCATCAATCAATCAACAAAATTTTCATTCAGAGTCTATTATGTGTAAGACATTGGTCATGATCTGTAAAGAGAATGGGCATTGTGCAGAATGCACGAGGGGAGGCTGCTCTCTGTGAATCCTCTATAAAGCCACGTGAGCACCCAGACTCTTACCCCTCTCTTCTGTAAATTCAGGTTTTCTTCTATCAGGTTTTCCCAAAGAAGTGCCGTGTACACTGAACAGCCTATCTAGGTTACCATAGAAATGGGAGAGTCATAAAAGGATGTTTAGAAACATAAGCACTTCTACAAATCCTCCATAACAGCAGTGGCAATTGTTTAGAGCAATAATTGAAACTATTCATGGCATGTTCCGAGATATAAGTGCAAATAACTCACCAATCTGCAACTCTGGCAAAGCAAGAGGAAACTAGGAAAAAATTAATAATATGCTTTAAAAACAAGTCATGTCAGACCAACATAATTTTCCTTTGTGACAGAAGAGGCACTTCTACAACTGGAAAGGTCCGAAGGTCAATCACCAGCCTCGCTGTGCTCCGGACTTCTCCCCGGCCCTGTCTTGTTATCCAAGAGACTTCATGACCTGCCTCACCAGCTCCTAGCCGGCTTCAGAAGAAAACATCTGAATTCTTTTCAGTTATTCATGATCCACCTGTTCTCACAAAGGATTCTCAGGCACCTTACAAGAACCTGTGCAGCGCGAGGCATAAATATTGAAAAGGTGAAGCAGGAGAGCAAAGAGCTTACTTGAGAATTTTGGCTTATTTGCAAATAACAGAGATGAATTCAAGTTAGCTTTACAATACAGGGGAAAAATAAAGAAGGTAATTTTGCAATTAAAAAACACTTAAGATTTAATCTGTGGAACCAAAAGCTAGAAAGTACTAGAGCCCAGAGAGGCCCAGCAGCGAGGCTTCTTTGTGGGCCCAGCACCCCTCTGTGGCCTATCCTTCAGCTGTGTGTGTCTCAGTGCTCCTGTTTTTCTGTTCTTTATTGAAAGACTGGCTTTGGAGCTGCTCATCCACAAAGTTTTCTGCAGCCTGAAAGTCTACTTCTCTGTGCTCAGTCACCTGGAGAGAGGCTGACTCTCTCTTGGTCCAACTCCAAATTCCCAGGAAGAACTTATCATTTGCCTAACTTATCACAGAAAGTTGCCAGTAATTAGAGACTGGGGGCAGGCTTCTTAGTCAGCTTGGGCAGCAATAATGAAATACCAGAGACTGGGTGGCCTAAACAATAGGAATTTGTTTTCTCACAGTTTTGGAGCCTGGAAGTCCAAGATCAAGGCGCCAGCATGTTCTGTGTCTGGTGGGAGGTCGCTTCTTGGGTTGCAGACAGCTGCCTTCTCCCTGTGTCCTACCTCACCTTTCCTGTGTGCATGCAGGTGGAAAGAGAGAAAAAGAGGAAAGAGCTCCCTGGTGTCTTGTTTCCAGTGCACTAATCCCATCATAGGGGGCCTACCTTCTTGACTTTATCTGACCCTAATTACCTCCCATTTTAAATCAGTCTGTGTCTATTGATGAGAATAGAAATACCTATGGGGCACTCACCTGGACCCAGGTAAGTTTCCCATGGACATTTTTGTTTTTAAGCCACTATTAGGCCCAGGCCAACCTCCAAGGTTCTTCTAATTGCTAGGTGCCTTTCAGAAATAACCAGCAGGAAATGTGGAAAAAAAGAGATCTGTTACTTATAAAACCTGGAAATTACACCACACATCTGGGCCAGGTGAGGTCCTAGGTTTAGAGAGAATACATGAGCTGGCATCCTGCTTTTATCGGGTGGCAGGGGAAGGGGATCTAGGTTTTAGTGGGCTCACTCTTTATTGGTGAATTTAAAGCATAGGAGCAGGAATTTAAAGCACGTGAAGAGACCAGAAAAGGAAAAGGACAAATCAGCCCCATCTGGCCAGTTATCTAAATCAACTAGGACCAGTAAAACAACTGCTCCTCTGTGGGCAGGCGGTCCAGCTATGATCTATCTAGTCTTGTGGCTGCCTGGTGTTTCAGTTGGCCCTCTTTGAAATGGATGACTCAGCATCAAAGCTTAAGCCAGTCACTTGCATTACAAAATGTCAACTACAGGAGCTCACATGTCCCAGAAGTACTCTCTTCAAATCCCATCACGTTAGGGATTAGGGCTTCTGATTTTGAACTTGGGAGTTGCACAGTTCAGTCCATAGCAGTAGTAACCCTGGGTGAGGAGGAGCAGCTGAGATAAACTGGGCTGGAGTTCCAAATATATCCATTATTAGAGGCATTTTACTGAACATTCTAGCTGCTTATTCCCATGGGCCAGAGACTCCCCTCAGATTGTGTCCTCCCACTACAGATTTAAACTATGGAAACAAAATCTAGAAAGTAAGTAGGTCCCAGCAGCAAGGTAATATAACCAAAGTGAAAATAATATAATTTAAAGTAACATAGCCAAAGAAAGAGTTAGTGCATGGAACAGACAATGAGACCCCATCCACTTGCTAGAGAGAACACAGATTTGTGCCTGAGCTCCCTGGCAGCCAAAGTATAGTGAAAAACTAGATGTGTCACAAGTTTCCTAACGTAACTAATCCAAAAACAAACCATTTCATAAGTGAATACCTGCTTTATCCTTTAATGTGATCTCAGAGATATTTCTACTCTGAGTTCTCATTAAGGAGCCCAGGTGTGGGGTATGGATCAATATCCTCAGGGTCACCCTACCAAACATACAACTAAAATATTCCCTGTCGTCATCTCTTATAATCACCCTTGATAAGAGATGAGGCCTCATGCCAAAGCTCAAAAAGAGAGTCTCAGAGAAGAAGTCAATGAATTCTCATGAAGTCATACATCTAGGAAGTAGCAGCAATAAAATTAAAATCCACATACATGACACCAGAGAGCATATTCCTACCCAACTCCACAAGACAAAGAAAATAGCCCCTGCTGGATCTTTGATAAGTGAGACCTGGGTTATGTTCATTCTCTCAGGGCCTTTTCTTGTAACATGATCAGAAGGAGTTAATCAGATTTGGGATAGGAGACTGGAAGGGTCCAGGACTGGGAACAGAAGCAAGATTGTCCAGGCACAGAAGATAGAGAAGATGCAGGATAAATAAAGGTGTATATAGGTGTGCATCCAAGAGAGCAGTCAGGTCAGAAGGTTCTAGGATCCACGTTTTAGGCATGAGATTAGACCAGATCTGGTTGCCAGACTGCAAATGTCACAGCCAGAATCAAAATCCAAGCTCTCTGATAGAAGCAGCTGGTAGAGAGGCCACGTACCTATACTTGATAGGGAAACCCAAACCCCAGGACCCAACAGGTAAATTCTAGATGATGGAAACAAACAGAATCTGAAGAGAATCTAACTATGGTAAAAAAAAAAAAAAAAAAAAAAAACAGCTGGAACCTACAGCACAGTGCCTTTAAGCCTGCATGTACTGGAAAAGAGGCTGTATAGGCCGCACAGGAGAAAATCTTCAACAGCCAGTATTCAGCCTAACAGCAGAAAAACACAGACTTGGGGAATTTGGCTCAGGAGTGGGGATTCAACCTGTGGTAAAGACATGACTGCAAGACACAAGACAGGCCCCAGGACTACAGAAACAACACAGGGCAAATTCTGCAGAAGGACCTTGGTACTCAGGAACAGACTTGGATATGACTGATGTCAGTTATAAGGATGTTGTGGTGGATTAAACTGCACCCCCAAAAGGGTAGATCTAAGTCTTACCTGGGAATGTGACCTGACTTGGAAATCTAGTTTTTGCAGCTAGAGTTAAGAGTCTGTAAATGAGATCATCCTGGATTTAGGGTAGGCCTTAACTCCAAAGACTGTGACCTTTTAAGAGAAAGGAGAGGGAGATTTAACACACAACACCGGGGAGAGTAGTCCTTGAAGATGAAATCAGAGATTGGGTTATGCAGCTACAAAGCCAGCAAAGCCAAGGATTTCTGCCAGTCAGCAGAAGCTAAGAGAGACACAGGAACTAGGTCCTCCCTCAGGGACCCAGAGAGCCTCCAGAAGGACCCAATCCTGATAATATCTTTATATTGGGTTTCTGGCCCCCACAGCTAGGAGACAATAAATTTCTATTGTTTTAAGCCACTTGGTTTGTGGTACCATGTTGCAAAAGCCCTAGGAAGCCAATTAAAATGGCAACGTATTTCATTATAAACAGCTCTACCCATTGGTGGTGACTGCTGGGAATTCTGCGGCCAGTCAGGCTCCACGGGAAACACACAGGTATCAATGGGTGATGCACCTGCTGTGGGCACAGGTTGGACACAGACTTAGCAACACAATTCATGTCATTGTCCTCCCCAGCACAAGATATCTGGGCTAAAAAAAAAGAGTCCAATAACGCATGATGCGTGCCTGCAAAATTCTTACGGTCTAACACCAGAACTCAGTCAGATCAAATCTAATGATGAGGTTTACTCAATCTTCCCACTGTGTAAGGTCAAGATTAATCAAAATAACTTTGACTGCATAGAGGTGTCCGGAGGAAATCATCACAAAAATAACATGCACGGCAGAAGAGCAAGTCAGATGTTCAGCTTCACAGCAAATTCAATAGTGTCCAATGACACTTAAGACAATGTGGACTTTACTGTACATCGAGTTTATTTTTTGAAAAAAACCTTCAAAGGTGAAAATTGTTATCAAACATTTGAGGATCCTTTAAGAACTATGGCCTAAGCACTCACTATCCTCCAGGGTAACAGGCCCTATAAACTTACTCCCCACTGAAGATAGCTGATGGCTCTCTTTGATGAAGCCACTGGCATCCCTTGGTGTAGGAGAGTATATGACATCCTCTTCTGTAACCAGATTGCTCTCGTCCAGTTTCTGTTGTAGTTGCTTCAGTTTCAGTTGTTTATTTAGCTTTTATCTTTCACACTTCAAGACAGCACTATAGGCCCTCCCTGGGGGCACAACGGGTTGAGTGCAGCACTATGAAGCTATCTAGAGCAACTGCAGCAAGAGTTCGATACCTGACCAGGGTGCTTCCCACATGGAGCAGCAGACCTCTCCTGTCTCGCCCGCTGCTCCCCTCAGCAGTGTACTTCAGTAGATCTGCCTTATCTGCTCCCCGCTCTGTTTCTAGTGAATCCTCTCACCACTCCACACCTCTGACCTACACCCCAGCTTGTATGCATAAGTAAATAAATCTTAACAACAACAACAAAAAGACAGCGCTGTAGTGGCAACTCCACCACCTCCACCATGTATTGAAATTCTCATTCTCCAACTTCCAGCTCCAATAAACACCTCTCTGGGACAGTGAGATTTGCTGCCTCGTATAAACATCACTCACCCACTCCTCTGTGCCATCACAAAAATTGCATCTCTACTTCAGAAAGATCATGATGCCTTGTACCATAGGTCTATGTCTTTAGATTTATGTCTTCTACTGAGTGGTAAGAGACCCCAGGGAACTGTGTCACATCACTGACACCCCAGTTTCTAGCAATATGTCTGGCAAATAGAGAATGCTCAATAGTGCTAAATATTCAATAGTCAGGAAATGTTGAACAAATGTGTGAATAAATGTTTTAAGGATAATGACAATGATTTACTGATGCCCTCTGAAGGGAGGTTGCCAGCCATTTGTTACAAGTTTTTCTGGGTTAAATACCTCAGCATCTTTCCTCTTCCCTTCTTAGCTGCTCCTCTCCACCAATTTTCCAGTCACTTCTATTGGTTCACTGGACGTTGCTGCAGGTGATTTTTATTCTAACTTGTGCTTTTCCATCAAGGTGGTTGATAGCAGTACCCACATGGGTGACCCCACAGAGGGCCTCTTATGCAGGTTTCTTGACCTACTCATTTCCAGTGGTCTTTTCGTCCCTTCCACCTCACATTTCAGAACTTCTGTTACCTGTAAATGTTCCAGTCCTTGAGTCACGAAGGCAAGCACTTCCAGCCATAATCGTCTCCCCTTCTAAGTTGCTTTTTTATTGAACTACCCTCACTCTAACAATTCCTAAACCCTAGTATCTCCCAGGTCATCTGCCTTCTCCTTTTTTCACTAGCTAGTCAGCTTAGACTCCATAGTCCATGATTTCAGTAACACTGGCCCATTCCATGTCTCCTTAACTGATCTGCTATCTTAGTTTACACCATAGTATAAACCTATAGTAAGGTATCTATGTCCCTCTCCTGGGCTATGAGAGCACTCAATACTTATTCCTAGCATAGGGCACATCTCATCTACTTGTTCATCCCATTCACACACACACACACACACACAAACATGTGCAACGCAACCACGTAAACTCCTTGAGTCAGGAGATATGTTTTATCCATCTCTGTAGCTATTGGTGGAACTCAGTAAAGGTTTATGGAAGAGCCATTCATTTTCACAACAAAAAATGCAGAGATTGATGTCTCCTTAAAGCTCAAATTGTCTCCCATTTACTAGTCAATACATGAGCTCAAAGTAGACACCATGTTGTCAAGCTGCCCAACCGCTCCTAAATAGCGGATAAGTCTGCTCATCAATGACTTTGAGAGATGAAATCAACAAAACTCACGCCCCGTATGGGTAGCCTGAGGAGGGTGAGGAATATGGGTGGATACCCAATAGGAGGCCTTGGGGGTATGGAGCAGTGAACTGCTGGGCATCAGGGGAGGAGGCAGGAGAATAAGAGTTGTTACTGCGCTGCTGGTAAATGCTTCCACTTGTATTTTCAGTTCGGCCTCCTCTTGCCTCAAAGGACTTTTATGAGATCCTACTCAAAGCATGCACATTTCTTTCTTGGCAGCTGATAGCAGCAGTAATAAGCCACAGTGACAATCTAAATGCTGCCAGGTGGCAGGGAAATGGGTTCCTCTCCCCATTAAAAAGAAAACTTGTCTTGGAGACCAAGCAAATGGATGGAAACCACACAGAGACATGTCTTTTTCAATGAGGCACAAATCTTCCAGTATGCTTCCAATGACTTTACCCACAGACCGGCAGGATGCAAGGAGGAAGGCTTTGTAGATGTAGCCAATGTTTCTGCCACTGAAGCGTTTCCCAGGAACTGGCCTAAGGTTCAGTCTGATGATTACTATCTAATCTCCAGACCACAGCTGATGGTATTCAAGGAACCCAGAAGCTCACAGATGAGCCCCAGCCCCACCATGGCACCCCCTCATATCATCCAGAGCACACCTCTCTCTGCATTTCCATACTCTTTCTAAGGACCCTGCGAATATTTGTCTACCACCTCTCATTAATCCATGAACTTCTCAGAGAAATATGATGTTTTATTCAACTCTGTAATTCCCCAGCAAAATGTCTGGTTCTTACTTAGTAGGAAGTTTGGCATAATGAAAATGGCAAGCTTTGGTAAGATCCTGAACTTAAACCTTTCCATTCACATGACTACAGGCAAGGCATCCAACCTCTATGGACCCAGTTTTCTCATTTGTAAAACAGCTGACCTACATTCAGAGCAATGTAAGAACTAAAATTAGTTTGGAGTATGTACAGCTATTAGCACAACGCCTGGCACATACAAGGAAGTGTTCCTAGGTACTAACTCTCTGCCCCAGTCCACCTGAAATATTACAGGGACATAAGACTACTGTAGTTCAGAGATAAATGGAGTATTTGATATTTATGGAGGGAGAGAATTATCACTTATTGAACCTCCACCACATTCCAGCACATGCCAGGAGCATCCTCACCACAGTCCTATGGGTTAGACATTATTATCCCACAATACAGAGGAGCAAAGTGAGGATCAGAAAAGTTGCTATGTTTTGCTCAAGATTGCAAAATATTTGTCAATGGATAAATAAGGAAACAGAAATAAATTAGTTTCACCCCACTGGGTTTTCTATCTATATGTACATATGAATATTTAAGTCTGCAACTTAAAGCATGCCAGAGGTCAAGTCCTCTCCATTGGTATTTCATTCACTGGTCTCTCCTGACATCCCCAATTTCTTGATTTGTTACTTAGCCCCACCACGCTTGCAGTTCTCCAAAGGCACCATGCTGTTGCTCACCATCCCTTCCACTCATACCCTCCACCTGGATGATCCTACCTATGCTGAACTGACATTTGCTTTGGACTCCTTCTCCTCCAAGAAGTCTTCCCTGACCTGTCAGCTAGGTCTAGCTCCTATTTCAACCTTTAAATTTCTCCCTCTAACTCTATAATTGTCACATTGTTTTATAAATACATACTTAGACATAAATCTCTTTATCTGACTGTGAGCCCTTTGAGGACAGAATGTATCCTAACATACCTTTTTATTCTTATCATGCACCATCACGGCTCACTCATAAAATGAACTCAAAAGTAGTTTTGAATAAAGAATCACCACTGTGTGCCCATCGACTCTAAACTAAGTATCCCAGGAAATGCACATGAACAAAAAACGGTAGATGAAAGGAATCGCATAACTGAACAGTTGGAGAATTTGGCTCCAGTAATTGAATGGATGGTATAAAAAATGTGAAATGCCCAATAAGTCCCACGTGTCCGCTGAGTGGACTGTACTAGGGAAGGTTGCAAGGAAGCACCGAGTATTTCTCCACAAGGTGTGCTCACATCTTTTATTGAACTGGAAACCCTTTGTGAAGTGGATCCCACTCTTTCCCCCACTAGTCTGGCCTCTGCTAAGAGTGGCCTTCCAGGGAATTCCAAGGTTGAGAATAAAGGAAGTCATTATTGATTGACCAGTTGTCATGGAGACACAACTGATGGAAAGCAATAGACTTTACAGAATGAGGGGTGTTATCAACCTCATAAGAAAGAAAAAGCAACCATTGATTTGGGTGTTTCTTAGTTGTCTTTACAAGAAGCCACTCAGGGGTTTAGATGCCAAACTCTCCAACTATATAATGAGTATAATAATGGCCAGTAAATGACTCTATTATGAGTACTAAATGTGACTGTCAATATAACAAGCTAAGAACAGCGTCTCACACACTAAGTAAACAGCAGCTACTACCAACTGGCCAGCTACTTTTCCATCAGTTTCTTTTATTTCAGGAAGCTGAAATCGCTGAGACAAAAAAGTCTGTTGAATTTGAGTGTGAGGAGACAAGTAAAAATTGTTTCTCCCGTGGAGTGTATTTGTTTTCTCTGAAATGCCTCTTTTATTTAATCCCTGATATTATTCTAGCATATCCATTATGGCAAATACTCTTAAGAAGAAAGGCTTGAATTCAGAAATAAATTGCACTCACAGATCATGCCTTCGAATGTGCGTCATTAGTGTTTAACTGGCAAAACCAGATACAAGGAAGATAGATGATCCCATTGGAAAAAGCCAAATCGGATTTTGAAGACACTTTGACTTGCCCTCTTTTTCTTTTTCTTTTTCTTCCTGGCAAAGGGAAAGCAAAAATTAAATGGTTCCGCATATGATTTTTGTGCTTTGCAACAACTCAAGGGAGCCTCATCCCTCCTGAGCTGGGGCTCCGTGGTCCCTTTAATCCATTACTGACAATGTCTCAAGGAGGCAGCCTGAGATGAAAACAAATCTTCGTATTTGCATCAAGTAGTCTTAATATTTGTCTGTACTTTCTTCTCTAGTTAGAGCTAAAAAACAGCTGCCTGTTTCCCTCACACTAGAATCATATTCCTTATAAATTATTTATCTATTCCTCACTTTGCTCTGAAATTCAGCACCACTGAACTAGTCTAAGTGATCAAGGGATTCAGATAAAAGGGCTGCAAAGACAGAAAAATAGCCAAAAAATAGGAAATAAATCCATTTATCCTTATTCCACCTAACAGAGGAATGATGCTAGCTGCTATGACTTTTACTTAAACATGGGGCAACATGGAGAAATCAACAAAAAATCAACAGTCTCCCTATCTATGGATCTCCATGCAGCCCTCTTCCCCTTGCCTCTGTTTCCCAATGCTTGTGCGCTCCCTCCTGCTCTCCCAGAAAGGCGTGTGTTACAGAAAGCCTGAATGGGTCCCAAATTCCATCCTGTAGTTGTGGGCAAGATCAGGACAGAGACTACAGGAAAGGCTAGAGACAGAAGGAGGCTGGCTCCAAATGGAGCATGGAGGACAAGACTGGGCAACGACAAAACAGAAGCACCCCAGGGCATTTCCCACAGAAAGAACTGGAGTGCCCTGATTTGCATTTATTGATCACCCACCAAAGATGTAGACTGGGAAAGTTGGCATGACCATAGGGCTTAAGTTTATCCTAGAGATCAGGAACCCTCATCACTCGGTCCCACTCCGTCATGGTGGGACCAGCTTCAAACTTCAAACAACTCATCTCCTGCCAATTTTTTTTAATATATATTTTTATTGTTATTTATGTCTTTTACATTTTGTATTCCCCTTGGGTAGCCCACCACCAATTCACCCGTGATCCATCTCCATGGTCCCTTGTGTTCTTTTCTATTCCATTTTGTGCCCTTATCCTCCCCTCCCCCCACCGCGCTCCCCTCACCCGCTGAGTGTCTCTCTCCTATTTGGTTTCCTTATAGTCCTGTTATAAGTGAAACTGTTCGATATTTTTCTTTTTCTTTCTGGCTTATTTCACTGAGTATGATCCCCTCTAATTCCATCCATGTCGCTGCAAATTGCATGTGTTTATCTTCTATGAATGCTGAACAGTATTCCATTGTGTATATGCACCACATCTTCTTGATCCAACCATCTATTTTTGGACATCTGGGTTGCTTCCATACCTTTGCTATTGTGAATAGTGCCGCAATGAACATACGGGTGCATGTATCCTTTCGGATTAGTGTTTTTGTGTCCTTTGGGTAAATTCCCAAAAGTGGGATTGCTGGGTCGTATGGAAGCTTCATGTTGAGCAGTTTGAGGAATCGCCATACACCTTTCCTTAGTGGTTGGACCAGTTCACATTCCCACCAGCAGTGTAGAAGAGTTCCTTTTTCTCCACATCCTTTCCAGCATTTGTTGTTGCCTGTATTTTTAATGTGTGCCATCCTCACAGGTGTGAGGTGGTATCTCATAGTGGTTTTGATTTGCATTTCCTTGATTATAAGTGATGTTGAGCATTTTTTCAT
>PVIJ01002888.1:0-41535 GCA_004024925.1 Scalopus aquaticus | reverse complement strand
TTTCTGTGGAGAAGTGCCTTTTGAGCTCTTCTGCCCATTTTTTGACTGGATTATTGGATTTGTTTTTGTTGAGTTGTGTGAGTTCCTTGTAAATTTTTGTTATCAGTCCTTTATCAGATGTATTGTGTGCAAAGATCTTTTCCCAGTTGGTAGACTACTACCTCACACCCTGCACAAAAGTCAACTCAAAATGGATAAAAGACCTGGATGTAAGACCTAAAACCATAACATGTATAGAAGAAAATATAGGCAAAACTCTACACGACATACATCTCAGCAAAATCTTGAAAGACACTTCCCTCAAAGCAAAAGAAGTGAAAGACAAGATAAACAGATGGGATTACATCAAAATAGAAAGCTTCTGTACCGCAAAAGAGACACTAACCAAAATTCCCCTACCAATTTTGATGACTTTACCAGACATATTAGCCCAATGGTTTGAGCTCAAATCTTCAACCTATTTTTCTCAAACTCTATGCCAGCAACTAGGGCATATAGTAACTGTTTATTCCTTGGAATCATTAGTTGTTAAAGAATAAGAACACAAAAAATTATATACTCCACATAGACTCACATGTTCACATACCCTTGAAGCTTATACTTACAGAGCTCAATCAAATATGCATATATTTAAGTTCCAAAAGCTAGCTACAATTATACAGATTAAGGTCTCAAACTGCAAACAACTTGTCTCCAGAATCCAGCTATATATTTCAGAAATGAGAGAAACCCATTCCCTGAGTGGCCAAAACAATAAAATCTAGTATATAGTTCCTGATTGCCCTATACACCCCTGGCAGTCTAAGGATCTAGTCCACAGAATAGGAGACCTGTGGACCTAGAGGGAAGATGGAAAATGTTCACTTTCTCAAAGTTCTAGATGCAGGTGAAATTGGAGAACATATGTGCTGAGAGGCAGACTATAAACTAAATAAAAGGGTACACACATCATCAAATCTAACATTCATTTCTCCAGAGAAGACATACAGATGACCAATAAGCACATGGAAACATGTTCAACATCACCAGCCACCAGGGGAATGAAAATCAAAACTATAGTGAGATACCACCTCAGACCTGTTAGAATGGCTGTTACCAAAATACAATAAAGAATAATAATAAGTATTGGTGAGAATGTGGAGAAATTAGGACACTTGTGCACTGTTGCAGGGAATGTAAAATGGTCCAGTCACTATGGAAAATAGTACAAAGGAGCTTAAAAAGTTAAAAGTATAATTACCATATGATCCAGCAATTTTACTTCTAGGTACCCAAAGGGATTAAAAGCAGTCTTTAAAGATATATTTGCAACCCCATGGTGACTGCTGCATTATTCACAGTAACCAAGATGTGGAAACAACCTAAATGTCGCTGGACAGATGAATGGATAAGGAAAATGTGGGAGACATAGACATGGAATATTATATAGTCTCCAAAAAAGAAGGAAACTCTGCCATATGTCACAATGTGGATGAACCTCGAGGACATTCAACTAAGTAAAATAAGCCAATCCCAGAAGAACAAATACTTCATGATACCATTTCTATGAGGTATTTAGAATAGTCAAAACACAGATAGGTACACAAGGTAAAATGGTGATTTCTGGGTACTAAGAGGAGTAGGAAATGGGAGTTGTTAAAATGGGTAGTTATTATTCAATGGCTATAAAGTCTCAGTGAAGCAAGAGGAGTAGGTTCTAGAGATGTGCTGAAATACATTGTACTTAAACTTGGCAACTGTAATGTACCTGTGAAAATTTATAGAGGATAGATCTCACGTTGTGTTTTAATAAAAATAACACCAACAATAATAATAATTTTTCAGACTATAGATAGGGCACTGGGAGCCAGGAAATGAAGACAGGAAATCAATATGCCGGATGAACACGAATAGATGCTAGTAATTGGAGTTTTCACGTGAGCAAAGGGTCCTGTGTGAACACTAACCCCAGGGCCACAGTGGGTAAATGTACTTGTGTTGCCCAGTGCATTACAGGTGAGTACCCTGGGTTTCTTTAAAGGCCAGAGATGGGGCCGACCAGAGCAAGAGTCCCAGGCATTGGTGGGGCTCTGTCTCAAGCTTTGAAGAGTAGTTGAGCAAGTTGGGGTTTTTCATCTTCCTGCTTACAGTACATAAAAAACAGCAAATGACAAGTGAAAGGCAAGAAGGTGACAATGTTATGCATGCCATCAGCAGCACAGAGTGACAGCTGGCAATATGACAAAATGAAGGGAGACTTAAGTTTAAAAGGACATAGACAAGAGCCACAAACACAGCTGCATGTTTAATCATAAGCCAATCATTTCAAAGCACCCTCGATCATGCTGTTCAACCTCGGGTGTCTTTAGTTTCCATGTATAAGATGTGAGCAATAACATCCAGAGAAGGAGCAGAGAAAGGTGAGAATGGGGGGCAGAGAAGCACAATGGACTACGGGTGCTTTGGTGGTGGGAGTGCTATGGTGACTATACTCGGGGGTGGGGGGGATCCTATACTGTCAAGACATTCAAAGGTCGGTAAATCAATTGCTTTTCTATTAAAAAAAATAGCTCCTGCCTATGGGTTGCAAAGACTTAATGAAACATGAATTTAAGGAGCCAGTGGGTGCCTGGTATATAGGAGGAGCCCCAAAACATTGCCTCTCGTGCCTGCTCCTGTGGGTAATACCTCAGCCCACAACCTGGCAAAAGATTTGCCCCCTTTCTGCTCTTTTATCGAGATGGAAAGGAATGTTCTATTTCCTTACATTGAGGAGAGAAGGAAAACTCAAGGGTTAAGTCATATGGAGAATTTTAAGAATCCAGGGTGGCCTTTGAAATGGAGATGTAGGTGGAAGATATTGGCTTGGCACCCTGGATGCCTAGAATGAATAAGCAGTAGGATGTTGTCACTCCATCACTGCGATATTGGATGTTACTGTCAACTTTGTGTTGCTGCATTCTGAGGGCCTGAAAGAGAAGATGCTTCACCCACTTAATGATAAGTTCCCTGTTTGCAGTGTGTGTCTGCTGGCAGGAAGGGAGAGTGGTGGGCGGAGGATGGACGCAGTCTGGGGAAAGAACCAGCAGGCGGCAGCTGAAGCCAGACCTGTGAACCTGCCTGGCTCTTAGGCATCTCCAGGTGGTTCACTGGGGCTGTTGTTGGAGGAAGTCAGTGCAGAAGACAAAGTTGGTGTTTTAACCCATTCAGGCTGCTAGAACAAAAATACCAAAAACCAAAAAATGCCAAAAAAAAAAAAAAAAAACCACTGGCTTATCATAAATAGAAGTTTATTTCTCACCATTCTGGAAGCTGGGAAGTCCAAGATCATGGCAATGCACCCTGTGTAATGAGGGTTTCTTGAGTCATAGCTTTCTTCTCACTGTGTCTCACAAGGGAAGGGGCCAGAGAGCTCAGTGGGCTCAAACTTATGAGGACAGTAATCCTATCATAAGGTCCCACTCTCGTGACCTCACCCAGACCTAATTACCTTCTAAAGGTTCACCTCCAAATACCACAACACTGGGGATTAGGCTTCAACCTATGAATTTTAGGGGAATACAAATATTCAGGCCATAGCAGTTGAGAGGCAGAAAATGCCAGGTCGCAGTGGGTCTTGGAAGCTATGCTATGGACACTAAGCTTTATCAGGGACCACTGAAGCAGGTGACAGTTTCACTTTAGGGACATCATTCTCTAAGATAAGTCATATGTGTCTCCCAGGGGACTCTCTGACTCTTCACGGGGTCACTTTCCAATAAAAAATATAATACAAGCCATACATGTAATTTTTGGTGTTCTAGTAGCCAGAAAAAAGTAAATAGATGAAAGCTCCAAAATCTGCTGTACATTTCACACCTACAGAACGTTTCAGTTTGACTAGTCACATTTCCAGTGTATAACTAATGGCCATCATATTGGACACTGCTTACTTTAAGCAAGAAAGATTACTCTGTGGCCCACCTGGGTTGAGTGAACATTTTTGGACAGAATTTCCATTGGATGGGAAACCATTGAAAAAACAGAATAGGGAAACTAAGTGAGATATGGATCAACCAGCTCACTTCAATCAACCCTAGTTTACCCTCCTGGAACTTTCAGAGTCTTTATTTAACGTTTATACACCTTACCTTTAGTCAAAACAAAATGGCACCCTCTGGTGCCTTGGAGAACACAGGAGCCTGGGAAACGAAACACAGTGGAAATAATGCTGAAGGGAACTCAAGAGAATTATTTGAGTCTATCCCACATGAACCTCCACCAGGAGGTGTGGAGACATGGGTTATTTGTAACTACAGACACCTGGTGCTTGGGGTTCTTAGGATAAAACTGATCTCACCACAGATCCCCCACAGGGTCTTTAAGGAAATAAGATCCTGCTCCTGAATGACACCCTACAGGAACATTTGATTCTACCCCCCTTTCCCCCTCCCCCACCTCTGAGAATCACAGGAGAGTATTTGTGGGCACACCATGCATTCAAGCGTCTTGTTCCTTTCCCATGAACACCTAGGTTGCACAGCTAAATTCTTAGTATGGAAGTTCTCAGAATCTTACAAATCTACTATTAGAAAAATGAAACAAAAACATTCTCCCTGAGCCTAGAGCTTTCTAAGGAGTTGATGCTCTCCTCTTGTGTGACAGAGAAGATGCATGGTATGCTTTCTGGTACAGGCCTGGGAGCATATTGTCATTTGCTTTTTTATCCTCCTCCAAAAGCAGATCTATAGAATAAGCATTCTTATGGAGAGAATAAAAATATTGTGTGCTTTGATTTTACCCTTACTGTATATTTTGCCAACACAGGTTAAAAAGGCAAAAGGGGGAAAGAAAGGCTAAAAAGACAGGAGGGATTTTTACATAAGAAAAACTGCTGATAAATACTAGTCACACACAGAGTTCTTTGAATGCCCCCATCTGGTCTGTGGGGATAACAGAGATACCTCACCCTCCTTGATGGGGAAAGTGGTTTTGCAATTGACAAGTTAGACCCAACTAAGAAGGAATTCCGGTGTTATAAGACAACATACTTCAATAAAAATTTATTTAAAGAAAAAAAGAAGGAATTCTAGGCTGGTTATGTCCCTCAAGAAGAGGAAGAGGGAAAAGAAGAAAAACAGTGTCATGCCTGCCTAGGAGTTAACACTTTGTGGTCCGCTCATGTATTAGTACGTGTTTTTGTCACCAGTATTAGGTGGCCGCTCACATATTAATACATGTTCATCTAGTCTCCGGTTTTTCACGCCACAGTGGATTTATTTGGAACTATTAGGAGCTATTTCTTTGATCGTACTCAGTCTAGTAGCTTTACACATTGTTTTGGTGAAAGTGTAAGGTGTTTTATGAGAGATATTACAGTTTTTTTAATATCCAGTATTTCAGGAGTTGTGTGTGTTTTATTCAATACTTATGCCATTCATGCGGTGGCACAGAAAATGGCCGGCCCCAAGGGCTGGTAAATTTAAAGGGCACCAGCACACAAAGTGTTAAGTCTCAGAACTATCATCTTGAAGACCCACCGCCATGACCTGAGTTCAGGTCCCGACCAGGGAGCTAACCCACATGGCGCAGCAGACCTATCCTGCCTCACCTGCTGCTCCTCTCAGCAGTGTATTTCAGTAGATCCTCCTGTTCTGCTCCCCACTCTGTCTCTGGAGCATCCTCTCAGCCCCTACACCTCTGGCCTATACCCAGTTCTTTTACACGAAAATAAATACAAATTTTTAAAATAATAAAATGTCATGTACATACAGGCCCTTGTCCAGGGCATACCTGCAGCCCTTGCTCTCCCCTACCACATCCATTCTGCTCCTGACTTTGTTTCCTTCTCATCCCTGCTGACCGGTTACTCGTCAAAGACTCAGAGACACCCTTGACTCATTTCTTTCCTCCTCATCCCACATCCAATCTTCCGGAAAATGCTGCCAACTCAGAATAGATCCAGAATCTTACTCTCATCACCCATCTGCTACTGTCTTCATCCAGCCCCACCTCCCACCTGACTGCACAGCTCACTTCCGCTCTAGTCCCCTGCAACCCAATAGCCACTCAGCAGTGAAATTGATCCCTTAAAAACCTAAGTCAGATGATGTCACTATTCTACTCAAAAGCCATTGGTCTCCCAGGTTCCAAAGAATAACTGACGTCTTATCAAGGTCTATAGGCTTTCCCACAGCCCCACTTAGCTCCAGCCACAATGACCTCCTTGCTGGCTGCTGTCGGCATTTCTCTTCTTCAGAGTCTTCCTTGTTATTCCCTCACCTAGAGAAACTCTCCCTTCAGTCAAAAGCCACCTGCTCACAGAGGCTGTCCCAACCATCCTATGGAAAAGAGCCACCACAGCCATCTCAACCCCTGTGTATGTCACCTACACAGACACTATATCACTACTTGATATAAGAACCCATATTTTTGTGGGATAACTTTTTTGTCTCGTGAGTGGAATGTGAGCCCCATGAAAACCGATGGCTGTCCTGTCTGTTCACTTCCGCATCTCCAGCATCTGGGGAAATACCTGATGCATAGTAAATAGTAAATATAAGAAGAATGAATGAACGAATGGATGGATGCATGAGGTAGGTATCCAGAAACTGTGTAACGCACAGACATATAAATGTTTTCTCACAACAACCTTATCCCCCAAATCTATTGTCTCATGGAATGGTCTAAAAACCCTTGTTCACCCCACTGGCAACTGACACTATCGTCATGGAGTACAGATCTTAGCTATGATGCTCTGACCAGGAATAAGGGTGGGGGTTTTTCTGCAAGTAAGAGACTCCAGCACTGGAGCTCGGGGACCTGCCATATTATCACTTCTGCTATAAATGAAGCTCACTTTGATCTCAGACCTCTCCATCTTCCTTAATTTTTTTTAAAGATTTATTTATTTATGCACACAAGTTGGGGTACAGGCCAGAGGCATGGGGCGGCGAGAGGGTTCACCAGAGAGAGAGTAGGGAGCAGAACAGGCAGATTGATGGAAATACACTGCTGAGGGGAGCAGCGGGCGAGGCAGGAGAGGTCTGCCGCGCCATGTGGGAATCTCCCCAGCTGGGAGTAGAACTCTCGTCGCCACTACTGACAGCTCCACAGCACAGTGCTTAACCGCTGCACCACCAGGGAGGCCCTCCATCTTCCTTAATTTTTTATGCCAAACACCCTGAAATACTGAAAATACCAACAGAGTATATCTCCTTTTGAGAGTTTTAAACTCTCAAAATGTTCCAGTGCTAAGTAGTTCCAGCTGAAAAGATTTTATCCCTGAACCTCAGTATCTAATAAGACTTTCTGTTCTGCCCAATAAAACTATAAGCTCACAAAAATTGTTATGACCTATCTCATTTTTGAATTAGAGAATACAGTCATATTCATGAAGTCCAGATGGGGAAGTAGATGTGGAAACTAAGGCACAAAGGAATGATAGGCTCGATGTTTCACTGGGAGTCAGCGGTGGTCTACACAATAACCTTGCCGCCAACTTTCCAGCGTACTTCACTACCAACTGCTTTACCTGAAAAAGCTCCCTTGTTCAATAGCTCTGGTAATTTACAGGTCCAGCATCTTAAATAAAATAGTTCTTTAACACCTAGTATTGAAGGTCACCTTGCCACAGTGTGCTACGTGTCTCACATTCATTCACTGAGCAGACAATCCCTTGCACAAACCTCACCACCAGCATTGTCTATTACAGTGAATCACTCTTCTTTCATCTATCGGTCCCAAGTTCCAGCACCATGTGAAAGCAGGTATCACAGTGGTTAAAAATGTGTGCCTCTGGGGGTACTTCCTGGTGGTGCAGGGGTTAAGTCTCAGTGTTATCAATGCTAGTTCGATACCCTGCCAGGGGCTGACCCACATGGTGCAGCAGACCTCTCCAGTCTCGCCTGCTACTCCCCTCAGCAGTGTATTTTAGTGGCTCTGCCTGTTCTGTTCCCCACTCTGTCTCTGGTGAATCCTCTCACCCCTGACACCTCTGGTCTACACTCAAGTTCTTCTATGCAAATAAAGAAAAAAAGATAAATAAATGTGTGCCTCTGTAGCTGATGAAGCTCTTTCCAATGCTGACTCCTCCCACTATAATTGTATGACCTGTTTTTTTTTAACTTTCCTCTAACAATAGAACAGTCTGAATAGTATAAGCCTTTATGTAGATACAAAATATGGAAATAGATATACCCTGTTTCATTGACTCTGAGATGCACGTGTAAACTTTCTAACCGGAAAAAAAAAAAAAAAAAAAAAAGGATGCCTCTTAGAATCTCTCACAACCACTGCCAGCCAGTTGGCAGCTGCAAAGTTTGTGTGAAGAATGTCCAGTGACACTTTCCAGGCAGACCAAGAAAGGGTCAGCGCTAACACATCTTAGATCCTATGAAATATAATAAATTCACCGGTAAGCGTATATAAATTTGTTCTGGAAAGAATCAAAAGCACATTTAGAAGTAGTTACCTCCAGGGAGAGGAACAGAAAATGGGAAATGAGGCTTTCACTTTCCATTTTCTTCCACTCTACACAGTTTGACTTTTTCAACCTGTGAAATGTATTCAATGATAAATGAGCCATTGGAGGCTTATTTTCTCCTTTGTACCTCTGTGACTTGAAAAAGCTTATTCAATCTTAATTTTTTTAACTAGAAGAATAAGTGAAGTAAATAATCAAGTGCACCATTTTAATTCCTAATCTTTCTCACTCTCAGCTTCTTTGTACTTGAGAAATTGAGAAAGGCTTCTAAAGATCAAAAGAGAAACAGAAAGGTAGGACAGTGAAATGTGAGGATCTCTGGCCAGAGACTGCAGAGCCATACAGGAGCCTTGGACTGCAGAGAGACAGTTGGAGTCACATTGTTGGTGGTTGCCAAAGTTTGTACCACCTTTCAGAAAGCCTATTGTCAAAATGTAACTACTGAATATACAAGCCTTTCATACAGCAGGGGAGGAGGAGGGAGAGGGTGAGGGGTCAAAACAGGGAGGGAAGAGCACAAGGGACTAGGGTGATGTTTCACAAGTGATGAGGTGGTGGGAGATTTATGGGGATTTATTCATTTATTGCACAAAAACAAATAACAATGTAAGAAAAATAAATAAATAAAATTTTAAAAAAAGAATATACATGTCTTTGACCCACAAAGTTCACCACAGGGATTTTATTGTGAAGAAAGTTTCTATAACGCTCTAAAAACTCCATGCCTAAAAATATTCATGTAGTTTCTTTTAGTAACAAAAATAATTGACAATATCTCAAATTTACATCAATAGGATAGTAGTTCAGTAAAACATGATCCAGCCAGTGACTGAAAATAAATCCATAATAACATTATTTTAAATCTTTATAAAATTTTAACTAGATTAAATTTTACAAAGCAACATATAAAATTGCATATTTAGTACAATTGGGTCAAAGAAGCAACACTTTTATGCAAAAAAATCAGAATGTTGAAGAAACAGCTAAGTAAGTTGAAATAGGAAAAATAATGGAATTGTCAGAGCGCAACCAAGAGGTACCCTGGGACCCCCAAGCTGACATGTTCTAAAGGGGTCCAGCCATCCATGTACACCCATGTACAGAGAAGAAAGAACATTCCAAACGAAACACCCCAAATTATCCATCCCCTTGTTGGTAAATGCCCAGCCCAACAGGATTAGAACAAATCTTTGCTGCTGAGTCCTGAAATCTTGTCACAAGTCTGTGGCAGGAAACCATAGGGAAAGGGTTCTGCTCTGAAACAGGACCCAGAAAGTTGGAAGCAAAGGAGCAAAATCAAAGTACAAAGCAAAGCAATGGCTGCCACTGTCAGTCTGCCCAGGCGTCTTTCCCCCATGTGTCTTTCCCCCATGTGTCTCTTTCATGTATCTTTACAAGTCCCCACCCCGCTCGTCTCCTCCAAGTGCTCCAGGTCCCTGGTGCAAGTTCAAAGCCAAGAAGAAAGCATGACCTACTTCTCCACATGTCTCCCTCTGAGCCCACCTGTCTCCCCTTTTATGTAGCTTCATTAAGTGGGAGAAAGGAAGATGGTAACTTCCCTAACAGAATAAGGAAGACAGATACCCTAAATCTAGCATTTGCCCATTCATTCATCCATCCACCATTGTGTTTATGCATTTTTTTTGTGCTGTATACTGTGCTCCTCTGAACTGAAATACGACAGTCAAGAAAACATGTTGTGATCACTACCCCAAAGATTATGACCTAGAGACGCACAAGCCATTTCCTGAAGGAAGTTACCATAATAAGGAATCAAAGTAAAATTAAGAGATAACAGAATAAAAATAAGCTGATTCAAAAAGCTAGAAAACCATCAAAATAAAACCTAAAAAAAGAAGAGGGAATTATTAGTTATAAAAACTTGAAATAATTCATGCAAATCTGAAAAGAAGAACAACTAAAAAGAATATATTTTATGAAAGACCAGTAATATAGACATCATCTCACAATGATAATCCATAAAAAAGAGAAAAATAAAAAATTCAAAACATTAAGAGTTGGGGATTTCGGTTTCCAGTCCTGCCTGCAAATAGCTTGGAAGTTGTGGTTCCATACCTCAAACAAGAATAAAGGGGAACAAACAGAGTTCACAACGTAGATGCACAAAGATCTAAGATCACTGGGAGAACTACTGCCCCAAGTCAAAGGGACAAAGGGAAACTGGGACTCACAACTTTCTGGAGCAGAAATCGCCAGGCAACCATACCCGCGGCAGGAAAATAAACTGCAATTGACAAAATTCCAGAGACTCAGTGTGAACCCTTCAGAGTTAACACAAGGGACCACAGAGATGGATCATGGGTGAATTGGTGGTGGGCTACCCAAGGGGAATACAAAATGTAAAAGACATAAATAACAATAAAAATATATATTAAAAAATAATAATAATAAAATAAAACCAGGTCTTTGGGGATGTCCCCAGGCTTCTGTTAGCTTTCCCTCCAGAGCTTGCCCATGTCCTCACAGTGATCTTGGAAGAAAATCCCTTATCGCAGAGGGAAAGGTTTCAACAAATGGCTCTTGGAAAGGCTGGGGCAAGGAACCATTTTGAAACAGCCTAGAACATACTATTTCCTTATCAAAATATTAAGGAGGAAGGGCTTCCTGCCACAGGCATGAAATGGTCCTTTTCTTATTAGAACAGTATGTACACAAATGTATGAAAATAAATTTTAAAATCTTAAAGAAATGGGTGACTTTCAAAAACACAAAATTCACCAAACTGATGAAATAAGAGTAAAATTTGACCGAAATAAGGCAAGCGTGTGGAAAATGAGCTTTCTCCCATGCTTCTGTAAGAAATAATCTAATGTCTTCATGAAAGCAATTTGGAAATCTATGTCAAATATCTCTAAAACATTCAAGCACTGTAACCTATAAATTACCCTTTGCAAATTTTCCTTGACAAAATAATAAATAAGAGTGCAAGAGTATTCTTCCATAATCAAAGATATTTATCAAAGTATTAAGTAATAGCAAAAACTGGGAATAACTTATATGTCTAATGATTACAATTCTGATAAATAAATGGTGGTACATCCATACAATGGCTATCTAGTCATTAAAAATGAAATTTTAGATACTTCCTTATTCTAAAAGATGTTCATGATATATTAGTAAGTGAAAAATGCAAGCTGCCAAACCAGATAAATAGCATGATCTGTTGTATTTTGAGAGAGAAAATCATTTTGGATGACTACATACCAAATTGCTAACAGTCTTAACTCTGGGGACTTAAATTATGGGTGAATTTTTCATTTTCTTCTTCTTACAGTTTTTTTTTCTTTTTAGATTAGCATATTTATTAAAATATGAACACTTAGGAAAATTGACCAATAAAAATACTAAAATATTGTCTCTAGTGCTGAAAATAGGAGCTAGTATTTTCCATTCTTTTTCCTTATTTCATTCTTTATTCCTGCTATACCACAGCATTTGAGAAAAGTCTTCAGTGACAATTTCACTGATTATTGAAAAATAAACTTGTAAATGGTGAGGGTTCCTAGGTTGTGATACCAACTCTGCCACTAATAATGTGAATTCAGAGGTGACCTCGTGCCCCATTTCCTCCTCTCTGGAAAGAAAGCCCCAAGGTGGATGGCCTCTGAGACCAGCTCTAATGCCCATATTTGCCATCTCTTTCAGGGCACCAGCTCAGTCATGCAGAGAATATGTACTGCTGTTGCAAGCTTGATACACAGTCCATTTAGAAGCAGATTCTGAATAAGAGGGGAAAAAAACCAAGTAATGTTCATTTGTTTTATTACAACAATTTAATAGGAACAATCATCCAAAAAATGGAAAATGTCAAGTGGGCTATTAAAGGCCTCCAGCAGGAACGGGTGCGTCTAGGTACAAATATTCAATAGTAGCAATCTCCAGAAGGAATAAAGAGGGGCATGCTAGTGGCAGCAGTTCGTACCCCATTTTTGTTTTAAGAGATGATCGTGCAGAAGGCTAAAGATCCACAGTGATGCTGGTGTTTCCCCTGTGCCCAGAGGAGCCTTGGCTGGTCTTCCTCGAGCAGTGAATGATATACTCCAGCCGGCCCTTCAGTATAGTTCACTATTGGATTATTGAGCGTGGGTCTGGGCCAGGCGCTGTGGGAGGGCCTGGAATTCAGAATGGAATGAGGCACAGAATCTGTCCCCATAGATCTCGCCAATCTACAAGGAGGAGCAAAAGCAATGAGCTAATTTCAATATTATAGAGGAATGCGCTGCAGATGTGTAACAGGAGCTCGTTGGGAGCCCTCAGCATGGCTTCCTGGGCCCTGACATGTGAATAAGTATTAGCCAGAGGTATTAGGAAAGCCTGAGAGGTATTAGGAAAGATGAGAAAGTAGGAAGAGGGTCCTGAAAATCAGCATGTCCCTTTTTCCCATACAGAACAGCATCCTGCCCAGCAAAAGCCCTGTGGGGGGGCGGGAAGCAGGGCTAGAGCTGATCTAATCCTCTGCAGGGTCGGGAGCTTTCAGGTGGGCAGTCACAGACCCACATCATTAGAAACTTGGGAAACAGCCCCTCCATTAGCTGGCAAGAAAATATATCCAGGGGACCAAGAAAATATAACCAAGGACCTGCCCTTGATACCTCCCCACACAACCCATGCACCCCGTCCCCAGGAAGCCTGTTTAGAAGTATAATGGTCTTTCTTAGCCACATTTGAAATCAAAGATTACTGGAAAAAAACTTTGGGAAGGGGTGGGTACGATGAAGATATGGCCCATGGCTGGCACCCCCTAAATTGCCCTTGGCCTTCCTTCTAACTACCTGACAGTAGAGAAATGCAAAGAGCAGAAAGTTTGGTCCTCTTGTTTCCAATTCTCCACACTTAGTTCTAATTTGCAGCTTGTTTCAAGGTCTCTGCTTCCACTTAAATTAAATCTGCAAAAAATAATTATCTGGTAATTTTCCAGTGCAGGAAAAAAATGAAAACAAACCATGTTCGCCCTGTACCTTGCTACTATTTTCTGGACCCTCATCGTCCAAGACTGGGATCCATGCTGCCCAGGACAGTACTGACGGTCAAGGACACAGAGGCAGAGGCAATTCGGCAAGTGGTAGCCTTTGGACCCAGTAGAAATATTGCTCCTGAGTGTGAGGGAGCCCCGTCGTAGGGTAAATGAAAGAACGATCAGGATTTTCGGCCCTACTAGCATTAATGACAGACCCCTGAGGTCTGACATGCATACCCTGATGGCGGCACCTGGAGTGGGGTGTGGGCATGTGGGAGTGGGCACACCTGGGTCTGGAAAGACTGCGCATATGAGGGCAGCGCCCCAGAAAACAGAGCATGCAGCAGCATAGGACCCAGCGGTGGGGTGCAGCAGAGAGACCGTGAGAGAACCCCAGAGAGCCCAGAAAGTGTGAAGATTCACCAGGGGCTGGGAGGCCTGCAACTTCCCGGGCCACTGGTCCCCCTTGCCTGGCCCGTACCTGGTTGCCTCTTTACAAATAATGCAGAAAGGTATTAAAAGCCTGCAAAAGCCACCGAGGGCTCCAGGACTCCTCCTTTACCCATTTGCCTGAATCATAGAGGACATGCTCTGTTTCTTCCTGCCGCTACACCTGTGAAAGTCTTAGAGAGGAGGAAAGGGGTCACAAAGGAACGGGTGATGGAAGAAACTTCAAGCTAGCAGAGTTTGGCAAGACTATGGGGGGGAAAGACTACCCTCTCCTTGATCACAGCTAATGCTGTGTTCTTTTCCAGAACATAACCGGTATCATTTATTCCCATCAAAAAGGGGGAGGCTTGTCCCAGCACACAAACCCAGCTTCAGAACATTTTAAGAAACCAAGAGACCATTCCCCAATGTGGACTGCCCTTCAGTCATGAATTTGCCTGATTGATTCCACTAGAATACAGATGTCTCCCGCTTGGGAGAGGCAGTGCAAGCAGCAGGCAGGTTTAACAGGCAAGGAAAGAGAACTGGAGGCTCTTGGGAAGAGTTATGCTGACTCACTGTTTAAAACACTCTCGGCCTCAGCAGCCTCTTCTGGAAATGACAGATGAGCAACACTCTCCTTTACCGATAAAAAGATCTGACAGATACACCAGGCACTGTACCACCCCCAACATTCTACCTTCACAGAGGTAATGGCTACAACTGCAGCAGCCCTTCTGTGGTCATGAGAAAAAGGCCAACACAAGCACACATATGTCTGTCTGCCATATCTGAGCCCCAAACTAAGGTCAGCGGGAAACTGCTTTTTTTGATTACCTGTTATAGATGAAAACGGGAAAAAATACATCTTAGTGCTTTAAATCTCAATGAATCAGGTTTTCTTTTACTTCATTCAAATTTAGTTTTGTGAGAACTTTGCGGGGATGATTCATTAAGATAGTGTTTGGACACTGCATAGCGCCACACCTAGAACACTGCAGGAGCTTGATGTTATAAGCCCTTCCTTTTATCAGTCTTTTCTTTGAAAATAAAACCTTTCCTGGAACTGAAGCACTGTCAGAAGGAGTGAAGGTCCCTGGCTTGTAGTGTCCCTGCAGTGTAGTCCCTGTAGTCCCTGCAGTGTAGACACACAGGTGTCAGGCCCCAAGGATCCCGGGGACCATTGTGTCACACCCTCATCTTGCAGATGAGGAGAGAAATGCCCAAAGAAGAAAAGCATCTTGCCCAATGTCACCAGGGTGTAAGTGGAAGAAATAACAGACTATATCCAGGGCCGTGACAAGCACCTGCTGACATGCTCATGGGAAGGGCTCTGGAGCTGGGCTTAGCAGTCTCACTGCTGTGCATATGAGCGCTCAGCCTCAGAATCTCCCCTACCAAGCTGTTCCACCCTTTTCCTGCCATTTCCCAATCGAGTCCTCAGGTCTTCTCTGGGTTGGTCACAGGACCTGCCACCTGCCTCCAGACTCCCCTCCTCCAGCCACATATGGGCCACGTGTGCATCTCACCACCACCATCAGTGCAGGCCCCACCTGCAAACCTGAATGACCCCATGGAGAAGGCTCCGTTTCTGCGCCCGGTTTGAGCTCAGACTCCAGCCTGTTGTGCCACCTCCACAGCTGACTCTGTTCATGTCAATCAGATATTCCCCTTCCTGTCCAGCACATCTGGGCAGCATCTGGATGGTGGTAGCCCCACCCCAGCACTTCTGATTCTCTTGTGCTATTGAAGATTGACTGATTTCTCCAGAGCCTGTTCTTCCTCCTCAGAACTCCAGGAAAACTTACTTTCAGCACTAGACATTTCAGCTCTTAGCATGGAAGGCCTCAAGTTCCTGCTTAACTCTTGTCACTAAATGTTCAATCCTTTCACCTAGACTACAACTCCTTAGGTGCAAACACGACTCTGTGTGTCTGGGAATGAGTGCAGGGGAGATTTTCAAGCATCAGTAGAGACCAGTAGCAACAAATACAGAAGTCAGAGTGGTGGCCTCTCACACCTTCTGAGAACTTGCCACTCGCTGAGGTCAGCTAGGATTCTGGCAGGGAACACGATGAGCTCACTAGACCCTTGAAAAGAACTTAAGAGACTTTTTACAGGTGTAAATCAGCGTGTATGTAGTGTTGAGCTCAAATCAAAGCAATTAGTTATTCCACCCACAAAGGGTTTATTCAGAAGCAAAATGAACAACCAAAGAGAGGGCAGACTGGAGAGCCCCACATATACTTTCCCACTGGCTGGAGTGGGAGGTGCAGGGGAAGGACCGGAGTGTGCTGATTGCACATAAGTGGGCACTCTCTAGACACCTGACCTCATTAAATAAAGTTCTAAATATTAATCTTCAGACTAGGGGTGAGGAAAGTGGAAAGGATGGTGATGCAGCCTAGACTGAAGGAAAGGGGAGGAGACTGTGTTGGCCAGGGCTCAGGGAGAACCATGGAGAAGAACCCAGCCATAGGAGCCATTGCTGCAGCTGTGGCTGAAGGAGACACACTCGGTGCAAAACTCACACCAAAGCCAGAAAGAAGCACGGAAGAAATACCACTATCTGTCTCTCCTCCTACCTCTCATCTGCCGATGCTTCCCATTGGCCAAACTCAATGGAAGACCAGAGGCAGAAAACTGTAAATGAGCTCAAGGGGCTTAGCCTCACCCATACCTCCCCAGGACGTAGCGCAAAAGAAGGTCCAAAAAGTATGGAAAGGAGAAGGCAAAGAGATCAAATGTAGAGTAAATGGCACAGACAGGCACTGGCTCAACAATTCACTTGCATTATATAATTTAAGCCTTCACAATAATCCCATCAGAAAAGGATTTTGACTCTCATTTACAAATGAAGAAACTGAAGCACAGCGAAATTCATTAACTTGTCCAAAGTCAGAGTTAAAAAGCAACTGAGACAGGATCGGGATACAGATGGTCTGAAGCCAGACCCTGTATGGTTACACAGCATACTACAATGTTTAATGTACTAAACAAATGAGTAAGCAAATGTAATTAATTGATGCAATGGTTAATTGTCTCTTCTGCATCAGAAGAGACTGTCCAGCTCCAGTCTTTATTCTGACAAAGCCTAGAGAATCTCCCCAGGTCCCACCAGGGTGAATTTCTCTCTGAACCCCTTAGTGGAACATATAACCATAACCTAGAGAAGTAGTTCCCAAAAAAAAATTTACTCTTAAAACCCCTTTACTTTTAAAATTTATTGAAAGACTTCAGAGTTTTTGCTTTTCTGAGTTACATTTGCCAACATTTGTCAAATTAGACAGTCAAACTGAGAAATAATTTCAAAATACTCAGACACAGAAAGATGATGTCATCACATGTCATGTTGTATTATTTTTACTCCTGGAAAAAGGAGTTTTTAAAAAAGGCAAATAACATTGCATCTAGCGTCTTAGTATTATAAAAATAGTTTTGATCACAAGAATCTTCTTGAAGGGTCTTGGGACCTGCCAGTTGTCCTCAGACCAGAATTTGAGAACCATCAATTGGAATCTTTATTTCATTAAAATAATTCATATAAACCACAGCCATATATATACTTTTATATATATATATATATGTGAATTATTTTATTGAAATATTTTCATATATGTGTGTATATATATATACATATACATATTCAACCTGAATGTGATGTCCCAAACCTTGATTTTCCTCTTTCTTCTTTTTAGTCTTGTTACTGAGATTCACTTTATCTATTGTGCAGGGAATTCCTGGAGGCCAAGTGCCAGAACTGGAGCCTAGGGAAGGAAGGCAGCACCAATCAGCCTGCCCCTGGGGACCCACAACAGACACAGCCTGTCCAGCTGCAGGCAGGGGGGAGGTGGCAGATTATATAGCAGAGTCGAAGTGGGGTCCTCCTCAAAGAAGCTGGTAGACTGGTAACTGTCTGGGAGAGCCAGTGGGGACATCCACAGGAAGTGATCATCCCAGAGGAAGCCCAGAGAAAGAAGGGACATGCAAGGAGTGCAAGGAGCCAGCTCTGCAGTCTGAACACTGCGGCTGTAACTGTTCTGTCATTTCAGAAAGTCTTGCTTTGTGCCCTCGACCATCACAGCAAGACAAGAGGAGGGAGAAAACCCCCTATCTTTACAGCTGGTCATCTCGCTCACTGAAATTCTAGGCTCCAATAAACTATGAAATGCAATCAGAAAAATGGTGGAGAGATGCTGCATGGATTCACTTGATATGAAATAGTGTCCTTTTTATCTGGTTTTGTACTTTATCTTTCTTTTATGCTACCTTTAAGCTATCTGATTTCGTCCATCTACTTTCTATCCCTCAGCGAGTGTATTTATTTCCTGCAATGAAAAGAAAGATTTCATATCCTAGCCTCTAACATAAAACTACTCCATGGGAAATGTATGTGACCTCATCTCAGTCTCCCTTCTCACCCAGGAAGAAATTAATCCTTATTCAAAATCATCCCTGCTAACTTACATTGGGTACCATTCATTCCCAGTCAAGACTCAATACACCTCATCATCTCCACAAACTTTTCTATTTTTCATTCACTATGTGTTCATCACACAAACACACCCCCAGACATACACACTATATAGAGACATGGATATGGCTTTGATATTGATAATTCTAAGCTTAACTTCAGTCTTTAAATGCCCACTCTTCCTTTTATCTTGACTGCAAGCTCCTTATGAGCAAAGATTGCTCTGTCTGTGTGGGAATATGTATATAATTTCTTGGCAATATCTATATATATGTATATAGAAACATATATCTATAGTTTCTAAGCTTGATCACAACACAGGGTAGCACTATTGTCTGTATTTTATAGATGACAAAACTGAGGCTTCAAGAAGTAATGATGTTTGTCCAGTTAGTAAATGATTAAGCCACAGTTTGGACCCAATGTGATTAGGTAGTCCTAATCCCAATGGGATTAGGAAGTCTAATCAGCTCCGAAACCCATGTTAAGCTAGTTTCCAAGATGTCTTTCAACCATATTTTTCTCCCTAATCAGGAGTAGCCTTGTCATAAGATCTCCTCGTGCACCCCAAACTTGTTCACTGTCCTATCACCGCAGCAAGACACAGACTGTGCAGGGGCAGGTCAGGAGTTGTGACAGATTATAAAGTAGGATCATAGTGCAGCCCTCCTCTGGGAGCGGCACACAACCCGGGTTGATGATGCCTCGCTAAGAAGCAGCCCGTTGGGCTTCCTGGACAGCCACATAGCAGGGGTGCTCACCACTTCTTGGACTTGCAGCTGACATTTCCTCCCTGGGTTGTAAATGAGAACTTTCTTCCTTCCTTTCTTAGAGATGATTCTTTCAGTGCTTTGCTAATTACCTCCTGCCTGTCCTTGGTCCCTGCAATTCCAATCACTCGTTTAAAAACAAATTAGGTAAATTTTCTTGCTCACTCTGTGTTTATTCTCATTGTCCTTGGAGAAATTAACTCTCGCTGGGCATTTAAGGGAGGAAAAAATCCTGAAACATGAAAATATCTGGTTTAATATAGCAGAGAAAATGTTCAGAGGGATTAAACGAATGCTTCACTATCTTCAAATATCAGCATTTCAAAAGCTCCTGCCACCAATCATTTTCTCGATCCTAACAGGTTAACACAGCAGATGAACAAATGTTGCACTTTCCTAACTCAGAAGCGTCCCCTGCCACTAGCCCTGGTTTGAGTGATCCACACATGTGCTCACATGTGTGCGCGGTGACTACGCGCTGTGGACATGAGGCAGGAGTGCCCGAGTAGATAGTGTCACCCAACACCTACTCTCAGTAGGCTTAGCCTCCCCAAGGTGTCAAAAGACATGGAGAGGCAAAGACAAAGACATTAACACACAAGATTAAATTCAGTGCAGAGTGAGCGAGGCACATCTCTTATTCATATGAGTGTTGGAGATTGCAGAGGTGTGACTCCTGCACTATATTCCTTTTGTTTAGAGTGATGTCATCAAGATGGCTACTTACCTCATTTCCAGCTTCAGACTCCTTCCCAAGACAACTAGCTGGCAACTATTCATAGATAAGACTTTACTGTGAAAATCCCAGAGCCTGGGGGTAAGACTGAAATCCACCCACTCCCCTTCATTACAGAAACCAAGAAGGGGGCCTCCCTGGTGGCGCAGCAGTTAAGTACTGCGCTGTGGAGCTGTTGACTGTGGCGACAAGTCAACAGGGAGATTTCCACATGGCGGGAGATTCCCACATGGAGCAGGAAAACCTCTCCTGCCTCGCCCGTTGCTCCCCTCAGCAGTGTGTTTCCATCGTTCTGCTCCCCATTCTGTCTCTGGTGAACCCTCTCACTGCCCCACGCCTCTGGCCTGTACCCCACCTTGTATACATAAACAAATAAATCTTTAAAAAAAAAAGAAACCAAGAAATACCTCATTAAAAGGATGAGAGGATAGATATCTCTTTGCCTGCATTGCCCTCCCCCAGCCAGGTCCAACGCTGCTCCATGAGAGCCCCCAGGGGCCTATGTGTCTCCAGTGGGAAAGAACGCCCAAGGTGTAAGCCCAAGATGGAATTCAGCTGCCCTTGTTTTGTGGGACACTTCTCAAGAGACCCACCCAGAGCTCACGTCAAAGGGATCGTCAGGAATCTATAGGCCTCCACCACTGAAAGTCACATAGAGACAAGCATAGAGGCAGGTCTTAAAGCAGCCAGAACTCAGATATTGCTGGACTGTATTTCTGTTTGCAGAGGCATCCAAGCAGATCCTGGACAGCAGCTCTGCACATCTGTACAGTCAAGCTGGTGGCTGTGTGGCCTAGAAGCCCTGCTTTGGGTCCCCAGCCAAGGGATCATAGCATTGTGGAGCCTCTACGGCCTTTTCACAGATGGCTGGTGGGTACATGCACAGGAGACCAACATCACTAATCATTAGGGAAATAAAATCAAAACCACAGAGACATCGCTGCACCCCTGTTAGAATGGCTAGCATCAAAAAGACAGGAAAAAACAAGAGTTGGCAAGGACATGGAGAAAAAGCAACCTTTGTACAGACTTGATGGGAATGTAAGATAGTGCAGCCACTTTGGAAAATAGTGTGGAGTTTCCTCACTGATTAAAATGAGAAGTACCATATCATCCAGCAATTCTATTTCTGTCTAAATGAAATAAAGTCACTATCTCAATGAGACATCTGTGCCCCACCCCCCCAGTTTCACTCACTATAATAGCTTAAACACGGAATCAACTTAAGTGTCCATCCACATGGATGAATGGATAAAAGAGGTTGTGATTATATATGTGTGTGTATATATGTATATATGTATGTGTATATATAATGTTATGTATGTATATCATATATATCACATATATCATATTAAATTTTACATATATAATGAAATAGTATTCAGCCATAAAGGAGCATGAAATCCTGTCATTTATGACAAATCAGTGAATTTGAGGATATTATGCTAAGTTAAATAAGTCAGATAAAGAAAGACAAGTACCATATGATCTTACATGTGAAATAAGAAAAACAAACTCATAAAAATAAAAAGCGTATTGGTATTGGCAAGAGACAGGAATTGAGGGAAATGGGTGTAGATGGTCAAAGATAAAAACTCAGGGTTGTAGGTTCTGAGGACGTGACGCTCAGCATGGTGACTATAATACAGTGACTACCACTGTATTATATACTTGAAAGCTGCTAAGAGATTAGATGTGGAAAGTTCTTACCACCCTCCCCCACCCCGGAAAAAAAAAAACGCAGCTTGGGGAGGTGATGAACCTATTAGAGAATGCCCAGGTTCCAGAAACCTACATTCCTTATAAGCAGAGCCCATTCTCAGAACCCAAAAAGTGAGAGGACGCCCCAGTGGGGCGGTAGCTCTTCTTGAGTATGTGTGTGCACTGACAAGCCAGCACCTGGAATTGGGATCCTTCCTCTGACTGGAGGTCACAGGTCATAAACCCTCAACATTCCTGCTCTAACCAACCAGTGCTAATATCAAAAGAAGACAGAAAACAGAGACAAGGATGTCAAATTGGTGTATCTGGAGCACTGGGTTTGAAAGATGCCACATGAAACAGAAAAGGGTAGAAGGTCAAAAAAACATGGGGAGGAAATCCTGCAGAAGTGGTTCTGTCTGGTGGGTCACAGGGCACACACAGGTCCTGAGAAGTCCTGCCAGAGAGGAACCTGCTGAACTGGGTCCAACACCGTTTACTTGACCACACACCTGCCTTTTCTATGTGACTGTTTAGACTCTTATGGAACTGATGTTCCCCTGAGCAGTTTGGGGGAAATGCTATTCTAAGTTAAAAGGAAGTACAGGCTGTTTCTATCAAGGAGTTATTTCTCACAAAGGAATCACTGTGGAAAAGCAAAATAACAGAGGAAGAGAGAAAGAGAGAAAGAGAGAGAGAGAGAGAGAATATGAATATATAACCCAGACATTTGAAATACCACATCAGCCTGCCTAATTTCACATCTTTTTGTGGTTGTCTCTTGTAAACCTTCTGCAAACTTTTGTGTTTGTTTTTTTTTTTTGTGTGTGTGTGTGTGTTACTATCTGTGTAGTGTGTGTACATGTGTACAATGGTGTGTGTGTGTTGTCCTGTCCCCAGGAATGAAGGAAAAGGAGGCTGCATTCAAATCCTTCAAAGAAGCAACAGCTCCTCCTGCTTATCGCCAGGATGGAAAATGCTGCCAGAAGGGCTTTCAAATTGTGCATTAAAAATTAAAATTAAAATGCAATACCTTGGAGGTGTTTTCTTCCCCGTCTCAAAGCTAATTAGTGTAGGAACAGATAAAAGTCAAGTTACCTGGAAAGAAGAATCGTGCTGAATTTTCTCTGTGGAGATTCTGAGGCCTGGTCTTATTCTGTTGGAGGATTCCAGTCATTTGACCTTGAGGAGGAGAGTTGATACCCCCCACAGACAGCCCCTTCCTTCCATCCCCATACCCTCCCCTAAGGTCACTCCTAAGAGACAAAGCTGTGCCTGACAAAGACCCCCTAGAAACCAGTCCAGCAAGCCTATTTTAGGGCAGTGAGGTCACCATCATCACCATCATCACCATCATAGGCCACCCAGCAGCCATCCTGACCGCAGGCGGGATTTGAATCTGAACTGCATAGCGCTGCGAGGCTGGAAACAACTGAACAGAAAGGAAGTGTCACTGACTGAGCACCTGCAAGGTGCCAGACACTCTGCCCCAAGTACTTCAGACATACCTCTAAACCTCACACAGTCTCTTAAGGCTCACTTTAGGATCACTGCTACTGAAGAAGAAGTGAGGGCTTCAGGGCACTGAATGCCACGCCAGCCTCACACTGTTAATGAGCCCCAAGCAGGTTGGGGACCCACATTTATGTGATCCCGACACCTGTGATCCCATGATCCTCTCAATGCACAAGGAACCTCCTTCACAAGCTGATCACCTTGAGATCCTGATATCCATGAACTCTGACCTTCAGTGACAAAGGCTGCCTTTCATGGGCTCCAGAGCTGGTCTGGTCCAGGCCTGTGCAATTTACAATGGAATGGGCTCCTACCGCCACTTCCATGGCTAAATCCACCTCCCTCCTCTGTGCCTGTGGGAAGGGGCCTCTCTCCATTGTTGGCTGGTTCAGTGCCAAGAGGCCACTAGAGGGGGACTGGAAGACAGGGCTTGGGGAACAGATATGTTCTCAGTTCTTTTGGTTACTGGCCCTGGCACTATCACCCCAGAAATGGCCCCACTTCCAGCAGCAGAAGTTGGTTCCAGTCCCTAGCTTACACAGAACAAACTCCATTGCTGATCTTCCAGATACCAGCCAGGCAGGGCGTGCTCTCTCCGAGCTCCCCAGAGACCCTTCTCTGACTGCTCGGGCACCAAGGTCTTCCCTCTAGCTGATACCAAGCTCTGCAGGGCCCCTTCTCAGCGCTCCTAGACTTTGTAACCCCAGCCGCTCCCCTCTGTCCCACATGCTCTGCAGGGAACAGTGCTTTCTGCATACTCACCTCTGTTTTACCTCAGCAGTGTTCCGTTTTTACTTCTTTACTATCCCCCAAGACCTGTGCAGCAGTCCCCATTTGGCCATGGTTCCTTTCTACACTGTTACCCATGATGTGAAAATATCATCTACAGTTACATACTTTGAGAGAGAGCACATTCACATAACTGTTATTGTAGCATATTGTTATAATGGTTCTTTATTATGATTTGTTATTGCTTACTGTGCCTAATTTATAAATTAAGCTTTACCAGAGGTGTATCTACATGGGAAATCCATAGTATGTACATAGCTTTCAGTACTATCCTGTTCTGAGGCATCTACTGGGGGGCCTTGGAAGTTGTCCCCCCGTGAAGAAAAGGGAGGCTACTTTATACACAACTTGATATTAAAATTCCCTTTCTGAAATACCTTGTGTTGTTGCTGTTTTCCTGACCTCATAGAGGACACAACCCCCGCCAGCACCTCAGCCAGGCAAATTCAAAGGCAAAGCTGCAGACGCCTTGAGAGGAACTGCTGCTGCCATCACTTGTGTCCCACACGCACTTGCAGAGTGAGGCTGCAGCTTTCATACTGTCCACTAGTGGTTCTTTCACAGGCCCTGGCAGCTAAAGTCACCCAGTTGTGCTGTCATTTGTCCCTCGGCCCTATTAAGCAGACAGCTTCAGGCCCTGCATGGAGCACCCCAGGAGCGGTTTCTCCAAATTCTGACTACTCCTAGCAGCTCCAGAGGCTCGCTTCACTTCTGCATGACCATTGGTGAAAAGGCATTAGACATCCTGTTTGGAGGAAGGGCTGGGGCAAGCAGCAGCAGGCAGGAATAATGCATGTAGGACAGACAGCCCTGATGGAGAGAGCCAGGAAACACAAGCTTGTTGTATCTTTCCAGGAGCTCAGCGTGGTCTCTCTCCCCAGCTTCAGTGACACCCGCCCACATATCTCCTAACCCTTTCTCAGCCATGTCTCCTCCTCCGTTCAAAGCACCTGACAAATATGAGGTGGTAAATCAGCATCTATTATTTCTTTTTAAATTAAGGTTATTAATGAAGAAATGTCATCAAGGGGCTTCCTACCCAAGAGGATGATATAAAAGGTGAGGTGATACTTCCATTCTGAATGAAAGTTCCTATCCCTGATCTATAGAGAGATTTCTCCTGTACTGAACTGTGTTCCTTCAAAAGTCCTATGTTGAGGTCCTGACCCTAACACCTAGAATGTGAATGTATTTGAAGACTGGGCCTTTAAAGAGGACATGAAGGTAGAATGAGTTCGAATGGGTAAGCTCTCATTCAACGAGATTGGATGAGGACCCAGACACACACAGATTGTGTGAAGATAGGAGAAGACGCCCATGTACAAGTCAAGGAGAGAAGCTGCAGGAGAAATGAAACCACCTAAATCTTGATCCAACTCCCCACCTTGAGAACATAAGAAAATAAATTTCTGTTGTTTAAACCATCCAGTCTGTGATATTTTGTTATGATAGCCCTACCAAACTAATAAAAGACCATGTATTGCAAATTAAAATCCAGGACCAACAGTGGGCAGAGCTGGCTCTGGTTACTCAAGAAAGTCCTCCAGCAAAAACGCTGGTAATGAAAGTCAAGTCCAAAATATATTATAATGGTAAGGCCTCATGCATATGAACATCTGCCTAAGAACCATCCTTAGATAAATAGTTGCTCAAATTGGATTTAATGTGACTTGGAAACATAAAGAATTGTTACATTTATCCTAAGTCAAATATCAGAGACAGTCCATATATACTACATAGTTTCTGGTTTGAAAACTATACAGCCCCATACAGCCCTCCCACTCCTTTAGAGTTCCTCTCTAAATTATTCCATTCTCCGGCCTCTCAGGTGGCACAGAGTGTTAAATCTCAGCACTATGAAGCTACCTGCAGCACAAGTTTGATTCCCAGCCAAGGAGCTGATCCACAAAGCGCAACAGACCTTCTGCCTCGCCCACTGCTCCCCTCAGCAGTGTATTTCAGTAGATCTGTCTGTTCTGCTCCCCATTCTGTCTCTGGTGAATCCTCTGACCACCCTACATCTCTGGCCTATACCCCAGCTCTTGTATGCATAAATAAATAACAGAATAAATCATTCTGTTCTTTTGAGTACTAGTGAAAAATCAAGCCCATCTTCACATTGGCCATCATCATCATGCAACCATGGAATGTTCTTTGAGGAGGCTTGGGCCCCTACCTGTCATACATGAACATGCTCACCACACATAATCACACCACACCAATGCACTTTTTATTTAAAGACAGGTATCGGGCCTCCCTGGTGGTGCAAGGGATTAAGCGCAGCACTGTGAAGCTATCCAGAGCCACTGCAGCACAAGTTCGATACCCCGCAAGGGAGATTCCCACATGGCACAGCAGACCTCTCCTGCCTCGCCTGCTGCTTCCCTCAGCAGTGTACTTCAGTTGATCTGCCTATTCTGTTCCCCACTTTGTCTCTGGTGAATCCTCTCACCATCCCACACCTCTGGCCTACCCCCAGCTTGTATGCATAAATAAATAAATCTTAAAAATAAATAAATAAATAAAGACAGTTATCAAGATAGAACAGGTCTACACAGTGGTAACAAATAAACCTTGAATCTCAATGGTTTCACAAAACAAAAAGTTCATTTCTCATTTAGTCCTGTGTAGGGATGGATGGTACCCTAGGACTTTGGCAATCTAGAACGTTTTCATTGCGCGGCTTCATGTACCGCAGGAGCTTCAGGTTTACTGAAGCAAGGGAAAGAGATACTCACACTCATTTATGGGCTTGTCACTGCCCGACCCACACACTTCGCATCCACCTTCATTTCTTCATCCAGTGGTCACCATATAAATTAGAGGGGCAGGGAAGTGGATGCCCATGTGCCCCCCAAAAAAGAGAGAGCAGACTTCAGTGCACACTAGTAATGTGAGCACTGACCCCCAGGGATTGGTCTTGTGAGAATCCACAGACCACAGAGTCATAACACACAACAGCGCAGAGTGCTGTCCGGGGAGACCTAATCCAGAGCCAAGAGGGTCAAGCCACAACCACTCCCCGACTAAGCAAAACTTTGCCAGATTTTATGCACAAATTTTCATCAAGTAAGGCCACATTGGATAATGTGTCCCTCCATATCAGATTATCCTGCTTTGCACTTAACTGCTGTGCCATCTATTACTTATCTGCAGGAGCAGCGTGGTGCTCAAGGGCCAAGATGTCGCAGTGAATGCTCCCAGTTGCCAAGTGCCCACAAGGAGGAGATGAGGGGCATTCCCAGGACAAAGATGTGACAGGTGACATCACAGGCAGGCTGATGACAATGGTGACAGCAGAAGGGACCTGAACCTGGGTTGGGTAGGACTGTGGCCAGACAGCATCCAGGGTTCCACTTCAGAGCTAGATGAGAGCTACTCATGCCTGTGACGGCCCTACATACACCAAGCTCTCAGCAAAATCACCTAGGACTTGTGAATCAGTGACTTTATCTTCAGCTACCATAAAAACCCAAAGAATGGCTGACAATGAGCTCCTGGTCTGGGGAAAGGTACTGAGGCCACTCACTATGAATTAACACAGATTGAGTACTAAGAAGACTAATCTCAAGGGCCTTACAAACAAATAAATGTTGAGAAATTATATGGAGCTGTTGAGTCACTGGTTTGGTTCCTGATGAAATAGTTGTAACTCTACCCTAACTCAAAAACATTTTTATAAATACAGAGGCCTGGATATCAGTTTCTTTACCCTAAAGATTAAAGTACACTCTCTGCTAGCATAAGCATTGCCTTCCCATCCAAGCTGCTTCCAAAGCAGCTGAATATGGAAACTTCAGCCAAGCAGCCCTAACACCTATCCCCAGGCTAGGAAACCACATAACTTTTTTTTCCCACTAATTAATGGAGGAATTAGTCCAGGCATCCCTGAGGATGTAGACAGTAACCTCGCCCCCAAAGGGAGACTGGAGACAGCACAACATCTGAGGGTGCCCCCCCAGACTGATGTTGGCAGGTCCTTGCAACATTTCTTATCACTCAGTCCCCTGGAAATGCGTAGCCGACTCAGCTGGGGAGAAGCAGACTCAACCGGTTCCCACTAATCCATCCTTGCTCTCCTGCTGCAGCTTTTCCTCAGTAGAGAAACTGTCAGTCAAATAACAGGATATGGGTCATCCTCTTCAAAGGGAAATTTCAACCTATTAGTGGTCAAGATGCTGGTATGGAAACTCTGTTTTAAGGTTAACTTACATTTATAGAAGATACTTAGAACATTGATTTATATCAGGTAATAAATTTTTAACTAACACAGCAGCTTATACACCCTGTACATCGTGTGAAAGAGAACATAAACCCAACAAACTTGTTCTTTTAGGACCAGGGAAATTCCACTTGGCTAACCAATGGCTTCATTCAGCCAGAGTGCATGCTTTCTGGGTTTGGGAGGAACAATTTTCCTCAGTGTGTAACTTGAGGATTGATTCTCTCCTGCACCTCCAAAGTGAATCCACTGAGTCCACACAAGAGCAACTACATGTCTCGTGTCTTTCCTCACAGAGCAGAAAGAACCCCTGACAGCCTGGGGCCCAGGGAGAGATTATCTAAACACAGGCATTCTAGTACCTTCACTCAGTGGTGCTGAGAATGCGCAGGTGTGAACGATGGGACAGAGCAACATTTGCAACCAGACCTGCTTGTTTCTCATCTACGCTTCCTCCATCACACTGAGCTGAATGGAGGGCCATGTCTCTTACGTGCCATGGGCCCTGCCTGCCCAGGTTGCATTTTCCTTTTTTTCTAAGATTTATTTATTTATGCATATAAGAGTTGGGGTGTAGGCTAGCGTTGTGGGGGTGGGATGAGAGGATTCACCAGAGACAGAGTGGGGAGCAGAACACGCATATCTACTGAAGTACACTGCTGAGGGGAGCAGTGGGCAAGACAGCAGAGGTCTGCTGCGCCATGTAGGTCAGTTCCCTGGTCACTGCAGATAGCTTGTGCCACCAGGGAGGCCCCCAGTTTGCCTTTTTCTACCATTCTCTTGTTGCATTTTCTTGGGGCACTCTCCTAAGCAAAAGCATCCTGTCAAGTGGGGAGAAGAAAAATCACAGTATCAAAAACTCTGTTAGGGGCTGACTTATTTCAAACTTATGAAAGTGTCTGGCAAAGGGTGAATCAATATGTGCTTCTGCCTTTCTAGATGTATAGCAACAATTTCATTCCTTTCATGAGTTCTAAGAAACGCCAATCATTTTCTAGCAGTCATGGAGCTGCAACTTTTGCTTTTGCCAATATATACTTCAGCCTGAAATGGAAAACCACTTCGTCAAACAGGAGAGCAGGCCATTATTTAAATATAAGTTTAACATATGATACGTGTTTGGGACAGGGTGTTGAATATCCCCTACCTAATCCCACGACAACGCCTTGGCTTTACACAATGATTGGAAGTCCCTGCACTTCCTAAAAGAATCCTTGGGGAGGAGGGGGGAGACCTGGTGGCACAAGGGGTTAAGTTTCAGCACTATGAAGGTATCAGTAGCCCCTGCAACAGGAGTTTGATCCCCAGCCAGGGAGCTTGCCACATTGCGCAGCAGAACTCTCCTGTCTAGCCCTCTGCTCCTCTTAGCAGTGTATTTCCAACAGTCTGCTCCCCACTCTGTCTCTGGTGAATGCTCCCACCCCTCCCTCCCACCTCTGGCCTTGCATGCACAGCCCAGCTCTTGCATGCATAAATAAATAAATCTTAAAAAAAAAAAAAAGAATCCCTGTCACCCTCCAATCTATTGAGACGTTGCCCCTAAAAACACTAAAAACATTGTCAAATTTCCTAAGTAAGTCTACTTCCAAGGACATATGAAAAGTTAGAAAATGAATTCCTCTTCTGTTCTATCTCCTTGCAAAAAGAGTACTTTGCTTACAAATCCTATTAGAAGGGATATACGCCTGAAAGAATATTTCTCCTAGAAAAGAGGTGACTGAGTAACCTTTTAATTTTTAAGCATCAAGTACGAAAATAATTCTTTACACATTCTCTTGTTATACAATTAGAAAAGCCCCAGGTATTAAACACACTTCTCAAGTATTCTTCCCCTACAAGATTCCTAAAGTCCAGTTCTCTGCAAAGCTTTCCTTTGGGTCAAATGATGTCTTTTCCTGCCCTTACTGAAATGAAATAAGCTTAGGAGGAATAAATTAGTTCCATAACACCTAATTTCATTTTAAGAAACACACACTAGGGCCTCCCTGGTGTTGCAACAGGTTAAGTCTCAGCACTATGAAACTATCCAGAGCCACTGCAGCACGAGTTCGATCTCCGGCCAGGGAGCAGCTAACTCACATGGTGCAGCAGAGCTCTCCTGTCTCACCCGCTGCTCCCCTCAGAAGTGTATTTCAGTAGATCTGCCTGTTCTGCTCCCCATTCTGTCTCTGGTGAACTCTCTCACCCGATACCCCACACCTCTGGCCTATACCCCAGCTTGTCTACATAAATAAATAAATCTTAAAAGAAAAGAAAAGAAACACACACTGGTGCCTGCCCTGTGTGAAATGAACAGGAACATCCCGCTCCTGGAGAAGCTGGCTGATGGGGGGGAAGACAGGCAGATCCACGGCTCCTTATAGACTGTGTAAGATGCGCAGTGGCTGGAGGTGTAAAATATTTCAGAGCAGGCAGATACCAGCCCTTTCAGTGGGGGAAGGAGAAGCTTCAGGTAGGATGAAGATCAACTGGGATATTTTTAGAAGGCAGATGTTCAAAAAGATGTTTAGAAGGCAGACAAGGTGAGAAATGCCCTTTGGAGACCGGGAGCAGCAGGCGTTCTCACTCAGAAGTGGAAATCTGCAGAATGTATTGTCAGATTTCTTCTGGGATTTAAATAGGGATGGGTGTGCAGAGTTGTCTTTCTCTGCCAGGTTGGGATGTAGCAACACTCAGTGTGAGCTGGAGGGGTGGAGAGGGATGGGGAGGTAAGTGGGGAGGTTACACAAAAGGGAGAAGAATACAAAGCAAGGGTTGGGACACACACAGACAAATGTCACACAGGTTCCCCCACCTCACTGACCGCTGACCCTGAAACAGATAAGAGAAGTGGTGGGGAGGAAAGGACAGAAAAAGGGAGGTGTCCTAAAAGCAGAAGTCAGAGCCAGAAGGGGGTTTAATCCAACCTTCTCCCAGCAGCACCACATGCCTGCTTCTTAGCTGAGGCGCCGGCCACATAGGGGACACGCAGGAACAGCAGCACATCAAAGCTGAGCCACAGCTCTCAGTCCCCTCCCCTGTAGCCACAGCTTTCTGTGGGCTCACCTGCACACATCCCTGGGAGTCAGCTGATGCAGAGGCTGTCACACAAGGCCTCTCCAGGCTGGATGGCAGAGGGTGTCCCAGTGCCTGCGGTTGGTGAGATGAAGGAACAGACAGCCCCTGGAAAAGACTTCCAGAACAGGAACTGTGGCAAGACTGTGGAATGAATAGTTTGCTCCAGCCCCTGCTGAGTGTCTACCACAGCCCTGAGACTTAGGGTTGAGCCTTTGCCCACAGAAGGTGAGCACAGGACCAGCTGGGAAGTGAGCAAAGCTTAGACCCTGTGCATGCAGTCTGTCTTTTCTGATGACTGGTACACACTCCAGTGTGTCTGCCATCATTCCTCGTACTTCTGGCTTCTGTCCCTGAAGGTCACCCCTCACTGAGCCAATTCCTGATTCCAGGAACCCCTGCCAAGCTTGCCACAGCCCTTGGGAAGAAAGGTATTACTTCTCCTCCAGCTAAACTCTGTGTTTTCTCTAGAACTATGATGTCCAAAACACTGTCCAAAATTGTAGCCACTGGCCACATGTGGCTATTGCACATTTGACATAGGGCTGGTCTGAACAACTCTGAACAAGTATATCAGAGTCAAGATGTAGTATAAGAAATTGTACAATTCTGCATTAATAATTGTATTGATTACATGTAGAAAAATAATAGCTTGATATACTGGATTAAATAAAAGGTAATTAATTTCTCCTACTCCTTTTATTTTTTTGAGCATGGCTACTAGAAACTGGAAGAGGACACACACGGCTCACACCACGGTTCTCCTGGGTTCCTGGTTCTCACTTCTCCAGCTACTTACACTTCTCAAAATCTTTGTGTCCTTGTCCAGTCGGTGAGTGATGCTTGGCTGGGGAAAAGAGCCAAGTACTGACATGCACAGATCAACAGCTCACACCATGTGGGCAGCAGAATGCTCCTGTCACTACTCCTAGTGTCCAGACATCATAACTGAGTAGTGGAGCCTATGGGGAGCCCATCTGATACCCCCACCTGTCCAATGGACAATTTTTCTCTGGACTTTCTCTCCTCCTTATGGCTCCCTCCATCCACTCTCTGCCTTGAAATCATCTACCCTATGACAAGCTGAAGAATAAAAGTCAGTGTCCCTAACTCTGTCTTTTCTGTTGTCCTTCACACATGTAAGTAGGAAGAAGGCAAAACTACATATTGAGAGGAACAAAGTGTCAGCCTCAGCAACCAAAGACATGGGCCCTCATCCTGACTCCACCTTTGTAAATGCAGGGCCTCGTGTGTTTTCATCATCTCTGTGCTTCGGTGTCCTCCACTGTCGAGTGAACTCTACTGATCACCTCCGATCGCTGTGTGTCTCATAAGAGAGGCCCTGTCAGGCCTGGCATGGAGCTTGCTGCCCTGGGACCTCCTCCCTGTTGCTCCTAAAGAGATGTTTCACACCTCTGCAGCCAAGAACACAAGAGTGTAAGAAATGTGCGAAGGCATGGAACATGCTGGGCACAGCTAGGAAATGGAGGCACGAGCAATCTGCACTTGGGAAACTGAGGCACAGGGAGCCTTGCTCATCAGTCCCCCTGTCACTAGCTTGCTCAGACACACACTTGTGTGTCCCCAATGGAGGAAAACAAGCTTTGAAGAATCATGGAGGAGACCTATGTGGAGAGGGAAGGAAAGAGGAAAACAGGAATCAGAAAGGCCGGGAGAGGTAAGGTAAGAAGAAATGAAAGAGTGTACATTTTGCCTGAGGCTGGCCCTTGATGTCACAACTTGAAAAGCAAACTCATTGATCTGAGACCAGGAGAACTAGAATGGTTCGATTCCTGATACAAATTTTACACGGCAAATATACAGGGAGTGGGGTCAGGGGGAGATATATAAAACCAGCACACTGATCACACAGGACTCATGGGGCACCTTCAGAAACCCAAAGCTCTTCCCTCCTACTTCTGCTTATCAAATTCATAAGCAGGGTATAGTTTTATCTCTGTCCTGGACAAAATAATTGGCTGTTTAAAGAATTTTTTAATCTCTCTTAGGTAATAAAATATTCTAGGATAGTGAAATCTCAAACACAGCCATAATACAGAAATTAGAATGTCCAGTCACATATAATAAGCAACATGTAGAGTTCAGGTAAAACTCCTGCCCTATCCCAGAGAAGATGTGCTGGGAGAGGGGAGCCCGAGAGGGAGGGAATGGCCTTCCTTCTGTCCTTCCTTAAAAGATCACCATTTCTTGGGTAAGTTTTTCCATTAGAACCCAATTTTTGAGTCCCCTCTGTACCATAAGAGTGGAGGGGGTGAATGATAAAGTGAACAGGAAAGATATTCTTTGGCATATTGTCATAGGATGGCTTTGTCCTTTCTTGCCCACCAAGATTTAGAACTGGCTCTTCTTGTGGCAGTTTTCATGACTTCTTTGCTTAGAGGTCCTGTGGCATTGCCAGAGCCCTTCCCCTAGCCAAGGCTGCTCTGACTTCAGGTTATTCACCGCCCTCCCTCCTTCCTTCCTTCCTTCCTTCCCTCCCTTCCTCCCTTCCTCCCTTCCTCCCTCCCTCCTTCCAGCGCATGCTCACACACACACACACCTCTCTTTCTCTGTTACTGCACTAGTGGTCATTTGAGTCAGGGTATACAATGGCTCTGGAACACACCTGTCTTCAGAGGGGCCACATCCTTCTAGTTCATGAGTAACAGTCTCACAGATTGTATGTTTATATTCTAGAAAGCAGAGTTGCCTGGCTGCAGCTACTCTCGCTAGGTCCCAGGTAATTACTAACTCTGACTGGTTGCTAGGTACACAGGGATAAGGAGGAAAGCACAGCACACCCTGCTGCAGAATATCTAGGTCAAATTAGACGAGTGTCCTACTGAGCCCCTCTCTTGCCTCACACTTTCCCACTTGAGTGGGAAAGAACATCAAAGAGAGGTAGACCCATCCCAGAGATATCCCTCTCCCCAACCTCTCACTGTATCTACTCTCTGGAGTAGATACAATCTACTTAAATTGAATGAGGAATTCAAGAGTCAGAGAGCCAACTCTTTGCCATCTAGTTTGAAATGTTGCCAAGTTGTTCTTTTTAGAACATATAGAACATCATCTATGCTTTCATGAGTCAAAAGTACACTGAACTCAAAAGAAATCAACCTTTATCTCTTGCTCTTTACATTTATATTTCCCCAACCACTTTCACAGAGGATTTGTGGTAACTTACTATGTGTGCTATCTCAGTAAGCTAGCATAGGAATACAGCTTCTAAAAAAAAAATCAAATTCAGAAAAATTATTAATGGAATAGTATAACAATGCCAGGAGAAAGATAATCTATTCCCTGACTGTTACTAAAATTAGTCTACAAATTTGGTGCTGAGTTTCCTGGCAGTCAAAGAAAAAGGACTTTATATGAATTATTCCATTTACATTATCAAAGAGAGAAAATCTTACCAGTTTGTTTGAGGATAAAGTGAAGCAAAATGATTTTTAGATTCATGGGTCAAAAAGCACTATACACACAGGTTTATATAGTAAAACTATGGAACACCAAAAACTCAAGTTCTGGGCTTGGAGAAATGGCAGAGACATAAATTCCCTGCTTTGCTCTGGGGACAATGAACTAAGAAATACAGACAGGCAATGGACTCAAAGATCCCATGATGAAGGGCAAAACCAGAGTACCTCATGATCCAGGGACAAATGCTGACCAAGTGTAAGAGAAAAGACACAGAGGAAATTCAACTCTGAGCAACAAAAAGGCAAGTGGGGGGAAAGGAGGCCTCCACAGTAGAAATCACGGTTCATACCTGAGCCCAGGGAAGCAAAACTGTTTGCTGTGGATCTAACCATGGGAGATATGGACAAGAGTGCTGGGGTCTTCCAGACAGATAGGGACCCCACTAAAGAAGACAGCTCAGAAAGAGTGACTCACCCCACCCATTTCCCCCAGGAGCAGGCAAATATGGGGACTGAGGTAATATGGTGAAGTTGTATTGGAATGCACTGGGGTTGCAAAGAAAGCACAGCCACAGACCGCAGGTATGCAGGTCTGAAACCCAGAGAATAGGGCTAGCATCAGTAACATAGGCACTAGCTAAGCCACTTTACCAGAAGAGGACACCTGGAGGGCTCTCCCCAACTCACTGAAGTCCCAGTTACATTAAGTCTCCCTGACATGCAGCACCATCTACTGTAAAAGTGGTAGTTCTGCCCTCCTAATATTTAGAAAGCAAATAATAGGGGGACCAAGAAAACCACAACAAATGGCAACCTGAGTCCTCAGGTAAATATTATGATACTGGGAGAGAACAAATCTTCACAGCCCAACATGAAGATATTTTCTTCCTCTCAAATACAGAATTCAAAATTGCCATAATAAGTAATTCAAAGAAATGGAAGAACACAGAAAAGTTGATCAAAGAAATACAAGAAAACTCAGAAATAGAAATGAATTTCCTCAGAAGTAAAGTAACTGAATACAGGATTGAAATTGAAGCTTTCAATTGCAAAATAATAGAGATACAGAATATAAAATAATCAATAGAGGAGATTAAAAAAAGTCTGGAGAGACAGGAACAAAGAAATAATTTAAAAAATAATATAGAAAAACTTTCCACACCTGAATAAGAAACTAAATATACAAGTCCATGAAGCCAAAAGAATACCGGAGTAATGAACGTTCCAAGAGTTCAAGGCAAGAAAAACAATATTGAAGCTGCAAAGGAGGAGGAAATAGATAACTTATAAAAGAAACCTGATCAGCCTTACATCTGACTTCTCTGAAGAAACACTTCAAGCAAGGAGACAATGGAATGATGTGATCAAAATACTTAAAGATAAAACTTGCCAATGATTGCCAATGAAGAATACTTTATCACTGAAGAACCCCCCCTTCAGATAAAAAGGAGAAATAAAGGATTTCTCACACAAACAGAAGCTGAAGAGCTTGCAAATACTAGACCTCCCCTCCAAGAAATGTTGAAAGGTGCTCTCATATCTAAATTGAAGAACATGGACACACCCCCAAAACATGGCGGCGAACAGATGCTAGGATTAGGCTCTCCCACAAAATATAGACTTATGGACAGAAAAATCCCTAATTTTGAGAGCCGATCTCAGGATAACTGAATGCCCTACACAATACAATCATCCCTGTGGGTGCTTTAGACTTAAAGATAAACCAAAAAGTTGGAGTAAAAAGAAGACAAAAGACACCGAACACCACACGGAGGAACAAAAGAAAGGAGAGAAGGACAAACCAGCTTTATGGAATACAAGGTGATATATTGTGTTGAGAAACTGGTCTAGCCGGAAAAACTGCAGAGACCACCTCCTCCCTACTCTGTAACCTGACACCAAGAGCTGATGTTAGAGAACTCTACTTTTCTCTAACATGACTGGAGGTAACCTGACCGGGAATACAAACCACTGCTGGAACTGTCTCCAACCACACCCTCCTCCACAAAGTGTCTGCATCATGGCACACAGGAGGGCTACAGAAAAGAAAATAGGGCTCCCCCCCACCCCCTGATGTGGCCCTACACCCAACTTCTAGGAGGTTGCATAGTGGCCCCCCCAGAACCTAGGTGGGCACCAACAGCTGCCCACAACCTCCACCCCTGCACCCCCTTGTGGAGAAGTGGGGCCCAAGCAGCAGAAAAGAAACTTAAGATCAGGAACTCTCGACCCCTCCCCACCAGACATAACCACAGGGGCAGGGATAACTCCCAGGCAAACACTGAGGGGAAGAAGAAAAATAAAAAGGGGGGCGGAGAGAAAAAGAACAGAAAGACTACTAGCAACTATAAAACGGCAGCAGCCACAATAGGACAACAGCAACATCTGACACTGGAAAGGGGGGATTGAACCCTAGCAGGGGGTCTACCCGGAAACTCCAAAACCTAAAAGCAAAAGGACTACAAAACTCTCCCCAAGCTTACATCTACCCAATACCTTTTTTATTTTTTTCTACTTTATTTTTTTTATTTTATATATATATGTATATATTTTTTTTAACTACAATCCACCACCCCTTTTTTCTACCCTAATCCTCCCCAGAACCGGAAACACATTGGAGATACACCACAAAACACAGAAATTCAACAGAGAAAAAAGAAAATCCAGGAGAAACCCAGCCACAGCCAAGGCAACTCAGACACTAGGAAACAACAAACACTCCTCAGCAAGTAGAACCAAGAACTATGCCTGCCGGCACCAACAGCATAGGAATGCAACAATCAGAGCAAAGCAGAAGGCCAACAACAGGAAGAAAAAAAATTACAAATGACCCTCAAAACAAAACAACAAAAGAGGAAAGAAAATCCCTCTTCAGAACCCAATAATATGGACATAGAAGATTACATCTGCCTAACAGATAAAGAATTCAGAATTGCCATAATAAAAAAAATAATAGAATTAAATGAGAAGAACAAAGAACTGAGGAATATAAATGAAGAACTGAAAAACGAGAATGAATCCATAAAAAAAGAAAATGAAGGAAATGGAGGATTTACAAACATTAGTAGAGAGCCATAAAAGTAGATTAAAACACATGGAGGGAAGAATAAACACTCTGGAAGATAAAGATACTGAAAGAACCAAGACAGAAAAGGAAAAAGAAAAACAAAGGAAGAAGAATGAGGAAAAGCTTCAGGAACTATCTGACACCATGAGAAAAGGAAATATCAGAATCATAGGAACCCCAGAAGGAGAGGAGAGAGACAAAGGAACAGAGAAACTTCTCAAGGAGATAATTGAAGAGAACTTTCCAAACATGAAAAAGGAAACAAAAATCGACATACAGGAACCCAGAAGATCTCCAAACTATTACAATGAAAGGAAAAAAACAGCAAGACATATGATAGTAAAACTATCGAGAATTCAAGACAAGGAAAATATATTGAAAATGACGAGGACAAAGAAACAAATAACCTACAAAGGAAAGCCAATCAGGCTGACATCAGATTTCTCTAAAGAAACATTAAAGGCAAGAAGAGAATGGAGAGACATATGTAATACACTACATGCCAACAAATGTCAACCAAAAATACTCTATCCTGCAAAGCTCTCCTTCCTCTATGAAGAAAGAATATGGACCTTCTCTGACAAACAGGAACTACAGAAATTCATCACTACCAAACCCCCACTCCAAAACTTACTACAAGAAACCATGAAGACAAAACCAACAGAGGAAAGACCAGGAAATAAGGAATTAGGTAAGGACTAGAATCACAAAAAGGTAAAAAAAAAAAATAAAATAAAAAAGACAAATATGGATGACAGTATATCAATATTAACTCTAAATGTAAATGGACTAAACACACCAATTAAAAGACACAACATAGCAAGTTGGATCAAAAAACAGAACCCAACCTTCTGCTGTCTACAAGAAACACACTTAATTGCGAAAGATAAACAGAGATTAATAGTTAAAGGATGGAAAACAATCCTACAAGCAAATGGACCAAGAAAGAAGGCAGGAATAGCTATACTTATATCAGATAAAACAGACTTCAAACTTAAAAATATAAAAAAAGACAAAGCTGGTCACTACATCATGATAAAGGGGACAATAAAACAGGAGGATATAAAAATCATCAACATATACTCCCCAAATGAAGGAGCACCAAAATATATCGGACAATTATTATCATCCCTGAAAAGACATTAAAGAAAATACATACATAGTAGGAGATTTCAACACCCCACTTTCCCTATGGGATAGATCAAGAAGACAAAAAGTAACCAAGGACATTAAAGCTCTAAATAAGGACCTAGACCACATGGGATTAACAGATATCTATCGATCACTTCACCAAAAAAAATTGAATACACATTTTTCTCAAGTGCGCACGGAACATACTCCAGGATTGATCACATATTAGGCCACAAAACAAACCTCAACAGATACACTAAGATCAAAATCGTACCAGCCTTCTTCTCCGATCATAAAGGAGTCAAACTGGAAGTAAATCATAGAAAGGAAAAAAGAAACCTCCTTACCTCATGGAGGCTGAAACCCACATTACTGGAAAACCAATGGATCAACGAAGAGATCAAAGAAGAAATTAAAAAATATATAGAACTGAATGACAATGAGGAAACAACTTTCCAGAATGTCTGGGACACAGCAAAAGCAGTAATAAGAGGAAAATATATAGCATTACAAGCTCACATCAAGAAACAAGAAACAACCCAAAGAAAAAATTTAATCTCACATCTCAAAGAACTAGAAAATGAACAACAAAAAACCTCAAAAGACAGTTTAAGAAAGGAATTAATAAAAATCAAAGCAGAACTAAGTAAATGGAAATTAAAAAAAAAAACAATCCAGAAGACTAACGAGACCAAAAGCTGGTTCTTTGAAAAAATAAACAAAATAGAAAAACCACTAACCAGGCTTACAAAGAAAAAACAAGAGAAAACACAAATAAATAGGATCATAAATGAAAAAGGAGAGATCACAATGGACACAGCAAAAATAAAAAAAATAATCAGAGATTACTATAAACAGCTATACGGAAACAAGTATAACAACCTAGAGGATATGGACAAATTCCTAAAACTATACAATCACCCAAAACTAGACAAAGAAGATATAGAACACCTAAACAGACCAATCACAAGCAGTGAAATTGAAACAGTAATTGAAAACCTCCCCAAAAACAAAAGCCCAGGACCAGATGGTTACACAAATGAATTCTACCAAACATTCAAAAACGAAATAGTCTCTATATTACACAAACTCTTTCAAAAAATCGAGAAGGAAGGAATACTACCAAACAAATTCTATGAAGCAAATATTACTCTAGCACCAAAACCAGACAAAGACAACACAAAAAAAGAAAACTGCAGACCAATCTCCCTAATGAAAACTGATGCAAAAATATTTAATAAAATCTTGGCCAATAGGATCCAACAATGCATCCATAAGATAATACACCACGACCAAGTGGGATTTATTCCATGGACACAAGAATGGTTCAACATCCAAAAATCAATCAATGTAATCCAACACATCAAGAAAAAGAAAAATAAAGACCATATGATCATATCAATAGATGCTGAGAAAGCATTTGACAAAGTACAACACCCATTTATGATAAAAGCCCTTGAAATCCTTGGGATAGAAGGAACATACCTCAACATAATAAAAGCCATATACGACAAACCCAAGGCCAATATTATACTCAATGGTGAGAAGCTGAAGGCCTTTCCCCTAAGATTAGGCACAAGGCAAGGATGTCCACTCTCACCATTACTTTTCAATATAATACTGGAAGTCCTAGCCAGAGCAATTAGACAAGAGAAAGACCTTCAAGGGATCCAAATAGGAAAGGAAGAAATTAAACCGTCTCTATTTGCAGACAATATGATAATACATATACAAAACCCTAAAAACTCCATAGAAAAACTACTCAAAATAATAGACCAGTTCAGTAAAGTAGCAGTCTACAAAATCAACGCACAAAAGTCAGTAGCATTCCTCTATGCAAACACCCAATCTGAAGAAGAAGAAATTAAGAAATCCATCCCCTTCAAAATTGAAACAAAAAAATCAAATATCTGGGAATAAATCTAACAAAAGACATAAAGGACTTATACAAAGAAAACTACAAAACTCTGTTGAAAGAAATAGAAGAAGACACAAGAAGATGGAAAGGCATCCCTTGTTCATGGATTGGAAGGATTAACATTATCAAAATGGCAATCTTACCAAAAGCAATTTACAGATTCAATGCTATTCCAATAAAAATTTCAATGACATTCTTCAAAGAAATAGATCGACTACTGATGAAATTCATATGGAACCACAAAAAAAACCTCGCATAGCTAAAGCCCTCCTAACTAAAAAGAAAGAAAACGGAGGAATTTCACTCCCTGATTTCAAATTATACTACAGAGCCATAATAATTAAGACAGCATGGTACTGGAACAAAAACAGACAGAAAGACCAATGGAATCGAATAGAATACCCAGAATTAAAGCCGCATATTTATAAACAACTAATCTTTGACAAAGGAGCAAAGAAAATGCAGTGGAACAAGGACAGTCTATTCAATAAATGGTGCTAGGAAAACTGGACAGCCACATGCAAAAAAATGAAGCTAGACTACTATCTCACACCCTGCACAAAAGTCAACTCAAAATGGATAAAAGACCTGGATGTAAGACCTGAAACCATAAAATGTTTAGAAGAAAATATAGGCAAAACTCTACACGACATACATCTCAGCAAAATCTTGAAAGAGACATCCCTTAAAGCGAAGGAAGTGAAAGACAAGATAAACAGATGGGATTACATCAAAATAAAAAGCTTCTGTACAGCAAAAGAGACATTAACCAAAACTAACAGACACCCTACCAACTGGGAAAAGATCTTTGCACACAATACATCTGATAAAGGACTGATAACAAAAATTTACAAGGAACTCACACAACTCAACAAAAACAAAGCCA